>JAYJLV010038967.1:22500-24301 GCA_036873485.1 Torymus texanus
TGCTTTTTGAGGTCTTCTACTCGCAAGGGCTGAGTTTGATTTAGGTAGTTTTCTGATGTATGTGTATGTGTGTGTGTTTATCGATAGAGTATTTTGACGGTGAACGTTGATTACTTGAAATTGCTTTGTATTAGCTTTCCTAGGTTGTTTGGCAATAGCGTTTAGTTTGTCCATACCCGTATATTTCAGAAAATATTTTCGTTTAAAGTAGTATTTTTCTCTATAGTAAAGAGGAAAAGTAGCTCACTTGTCTAAAAAAAAATCAACTTCAATAACTTGACAAACTGATCCTTGACTAACTGCATTAATTTGACATAAAAGAATGAGATAACACGCCAGCAATAATTGTTTCTACTTCCTTGTACAGCCTTTAAAGTCAGCTTATACCACTACAACACGTATCGCGTTATCACCCTACACTCATCTCGACATAGAGCGCTTGCAATCGTGACTAATGTCCCCCTCCCTCTTTCTCTTTTTTGTACCTCAAAACCCTCCCCCTGAAAAATTCAACGCCTACACTATCGCCTCTCGTCTCAAGAAAGCCGCTTACATCTTAAACAGCGCCAAAATACGCGTTAATAATCAATAAACCAAGTCTTCGTTCCTTCTCTTTCTCTCATCTTACCCATGACGAATAAAATGTAAATCCAGCTTATACCAAAAATTATAGCTACTGCGATCTCCACGAAAAATTACATAGGGTACACCCTCCTTCCAACAAACCATTGCCTTCCTCTTTACCCTCCTTCCGTCCTTTAATAAGAAAACCAAGACCGAGAGAGAACCAGAACCCCCCTCTCTCTCTCTCTCTCCGTTCATATTTGCTTCATTCGGCGCAGAGGGACAAAAGCCCGTCTAATTAACACGCTTGAGACGCGCGCAGCTGGTTGGGAGATAGACCGGGGTAGGTTCGAGTGAATGCAAGGAGCACGACATAACAGCCGAAACGGACGCGGTGTCTGTCGTGTCTCGGGGAATACGACGTTGGGCGATAGAGAGAGAGAGAGAGAGAGAGAGAGAAAGAGAGTCGAGACGAGGAGCAGCCATAGCGGTGAAAGTGGAGGAGCCGGAGGAGGATGAATGTCAGGAGAGAGAGAGAGAGAGAGAGAGAGAGAGGAGAAAGAGGAGAAGGTTTAAGATTTCGGTCGAGGCTGACGGGAGACCAAGGAGCTGGGGCTTGCGTAAGCACGTGCATGTCTGATTCTGGATGCTTGGGAGAGAGAGAGAAAGAGAGAGAGAAAGAGAGAGAGAGAGAGTGAGAGAGGGAGAGGGAGAGAGAGAGAAAGAGAGAGAGAGAGAGAGAGAGAGAGAGAGAGAGAGAGAGAGAGAGATGAAGGATGACGGGGAGTTTGGTCGACCGGATATGTCTTTGTTGGTGTTGTTGCTCAATGACAGTGACGGCTTTGGTGGAGGTATTTTTTGGTTTGTTGAATGGTGAAACTTTGACGTTTTCCTCACAGAGAAAAGAAAAACTGTTAACGAATGGACATTTGGATGTGAACAGTAATGAATGTTCATTTATAGTTAGAGAAATTCATTGACAGTAAAGATTTTTTTTCTCTGTGCACGAGTTGTTGGTATTTTATTCTTATGAGAGAGTCTAATGAATTTTTTCATGAATATACGTAATACTTATAAAGCAATGGTATAATAATTATAATATGTTTTTGTGTTTGTCGTATATTTCCATTAAAATGATTAAATGAATAATAGATAACAGCGATAACACAGCCACACAAAAAAAAGAAAGTGGTCAAACCCAGAGCACTGACTATCATATCCTTATGTATTTTGATGG
>JAYJLV010039033.1:0-24270 GCA_036873485.1 Torymus texanus
ACCTCGTCTCCCCCGGCTACTTGAGGTTAAAATTGTTTAAATTATCGTATGGTTTATTAACGCTCGTCTGCGTAATTTTTCTGTGTAAGTGCATCTCGTATCCCCCGGCTACTTGGGTTTAAAATCTCCTAATCGGAACTTTGTTATTATTTTGCTCTTTGTGCTGGAATTATATAACATTAACGCTGGAGTTGGAATCATATCGCATTAACGTTCGCCTGGGAATTATATTGCATTGGCGCGCCAGTTGGGATCATATCGCACTGGCGGTTGAATTGGCATTGTATGGACGGTCGCGGGAATTGGCATTTTGTTGCACGGATTTTTGAATTGGACTTATATTGCATGTAATTTTGAATTGGCTTTTTATAGCGTTGTTGCGCGAGTTAGCCTTATATATGAATAGGAGGCGTCGATATGCATTTATTCAAGAAATGAAAAACCTATAAATATATCATATATTAGTAAACATGTAGATCCCATGACTTACTCTCTTATATTTCCTCATATAAGTCCTCTTTTCATTTATTGGGTCAAAAATAGGGGTTTCCATTTAAAATTTTCAAGTTGACCTTGGCCGACCTCAAGGTCAACTTTAATGTGACCATCAATTGGCCCTCAAGGAACCCTACAACTTCTGTAGGGGTCATGTTTCGATAAAACCTAAACTGTTAATAATAATAAATAATAATTAATAAATTTCAAGGTCAAACATTCAATAAAGTTGTAATTTAATTAGCGGCTCCAGTTTTTAGTCATGGATATTTCGCGCTCCTAATTTTATAAAATTTATGAAAATAAAACTGTACATAAAAATATTTGCATACAAAAAAGTCTTAATGTATCTAATTAACATGTACATTTTTCCCATTTATTTTGTAAAACAAGATTCAAAGTGAATAAGTGAAATTAATTAATTTATTAAAATAAATCATTTTTTCATTATTCACTTTAAATATTGTTTTAAAAAATAAATGGGACAAATGTACATATTAATTAGACACATCAAGACTTTTTTGTAGGTAAATATTCTCAAATACTCTTTGATTTTCATAAATTTTATACAATTAGGAGCGCGAAATGTGCTAGTCTTCGCTGCGAGAAATGAAATCTGCTAGTCTTCGTATAGGGAGTGACGATATAAATTTGCTTTATTGACATCTGGAGGTAGGCTAACGAGCTGTTGGCACTTTCGCCATGTCCTCTACATTAAATTCATAATTTCGCAATGCCTAATGATTATTTATTGCCCGCCAGCTGGCTCCTTATATATCGCACATGCATCTATAATATTTGTGAGCGAGTTTTAAAACGTGCGACTTTTTACGATCGCCGCGCTTCACACAGTCCGGTATATAGTCGCGATATTGATTGATTATACTTTTTCTATTTTTTTTTTTTTATATATATATATATTATACATATAAATACTTATTTATATGTATTTATACATATAAATACTTTTACGACAACGCACGAGCGTTAAATTAGCGTGTCACCTCATCGCTGAAACTAACCGATAATTCACTCTTGTATATAATATACGCGGTATTCTCCTGCATTACCGTTATACTTTATTTACGTCACACCTCGATATTTATTCCCCTACGCAAGCTACTCTGTGCGCGTCTATACGTTCTCTCAAAAGTTCATTGCAGAAATTCACCATTAATATTGTATAGCATCGCGGTGCGCTCGACGTCTCACCCATGTGTATACACATAGACGTGCGCGCACTCTCGCGTTATCGGAAACCATATTATATTCGCCCTCAGACGCTCAGGAAAGTCGCGTCAAATAACTTTGGCAGCTCGTCGTCATTGTCGTCCATTATGATGGCGGTGTAGCAGTCTTCATGCTGTGATAACATTGTTCACGCGCGTGTCATTATTTCGTGCAAAATAAATATGACTTTTCTAGTGTTCGAGACGACTAACGAGAATGTAATATATGCACGGAGAGAAATTCTCTAGTAAATTTTACAAGATACTATTGTAATTCTCTCACAGACTGCTCATCTGACAAATTTTACTATGTACTATTGTAATTTTTCTAAGAAACCTATGAATTTTTCTAAGAAATATATGAATTTTTTTAAGGAACCTATGAATTTTTCTAAAAAAATTCTTGTAAAAATGCCAATATGGACAGTCTGTGAGAGAATTACAATAGTACCTTGTATTTACTAGAGAATTTCTCTCCGTGTGTATAAAGTTTACCAAAGTTTAAACATTACACCGCATAGTGGGGGTGCAATGTGCCAGCTAGGAAACGCCTTTTAGACAGGTATCGGATAGGAAAGTACGGCGGTTCCGGTTAAGTTTGGTTAAATAACAGAATTTTTGTTTGTGATTATCGAGTAATAATTAAGAGAAATGCATTTTGAAACTTATAAAGTTAGCTGGCAGAAGATTTTGTAATTATGTTAGTTTTATATAGTGCATTGTAACAAACAAGACCAGTAGATAGCCGAGAGCATAGTTGACTTTACTCCCGAGTTGCATATGGAACTTTATTCCCGACTTAACTGTGGTCTCTCTATGTACTTAGAAAAGTAGGATTACATCTATGTATAGAATTCTCCCAGAAAACTTGTCGTAACATTCGTGATAAAAATGGTCGTACAGACTGTAACTGTGGATATTGAGGTCATTCTGAAGCTTTTCCCGATGGTATTTAAAAAAATTTTTCATTACAGTAAAAGTTTCAGATTTTACAAAAATTAAAAAAAAATTCAAAAATTAAAATTAAATTTTACTTTTAAAGCATATATATACTATTTGCAGTATTATTGAAAATTTTAGTTCATAAATAATATTTTACTTCAAATTTTGCAAAATGAATTTATCACCACAATTATTTTATTTTGTAAATTTATTTATCGATATTGATAAAAATATATTTGTGAAATTGATATTTAGTAATTATTTTATGCACCAAATGTTATTATCGATATTAATACAGTTTGAAAATAATTACTTTTACTCTAAACATTTTGAATATTTTGACTTAGTTAAGCTTTAACTTAGTTTGGTAACTTATTTAACATGACACTAGGGCCGGAGGTTAATCTAATTTTTCCCAGTTTTCTCAGCAAAGGTAGGTAATTGATCGATTTAGCTGAAACTTTGATAAACAACTTTAAGACCCACAAGCGAAGCATATATTTAACATCAAAATTTTCGAAAAAGCCCTGGATCAAAAATTTTATGCTAAACAACGTGCTTCAACTCCAACTAGTTTTAAACTTTAAAAATGTGTAAGAATTAAAAAAGTATATTTTACTTTTTAGACTACAAAACACGGAAAATAACTAAAATTATTTTTCGAAATTTTGTAATTTTACATTGAACTATTTCTATCAATATACTAAGCAAAAATTCAACTGCTTGTCAGAAAATTATAAACAGATACCCTGCGAGTCACCATTAAAATAAAAAAACTTCCCAAACATTTTGTCAACTATACAACTTTATTTCCTAAATTAAAAAATCCCCTCTTCCAAACCGCCAACCACCCCCCCCCCCAAAAAAAAAGCCTGTACTTACGTAATTTTCATATCACGTTTCAGCTCCCTTCAATTTACAAAATCACATCAACCTCCGCGCACGCTTCGGGCTGCTCTCACATTAACCATCGAATTCGCGATTTTAATCACTTCCGTCAGCCCGCCGCACGTTCAGCGGCTCTCACCCTACTATTACCCACCCTCCCCATGCCAATTTCGCAGATCAATCTAATAAACTCTACCCCCTCACTCTCTTTCGCACAACAATATCCCCGAAAACAAACAAGAACCCCCTGCCCATAATCTCACAAGCAAAAAAAAAAAAAAGAGAAAACTGCACCTCAATTATATACCTTACAGCGTACAATACACCCACCTACTTCCAATTACACCTATTCCCCAAAATCTCAAACGTCACGCGACGGCGGTATAGCAGCGCAGTATAGAAAGAAGAAAGACTGCATATACATACATCCATGTACATGTAATTCTATATATATACATATACATATATACGTATACGTACAAACGCGGTGTATACATCAGGGAGGGGGTGGCTGGAGCGCGGCGCGCGCATGCACACAGCGGCGGCGCACCGTGGGGTGGCTAGACTGCCCCACGTGGCGGCGACGCCGTCAGTCGCCTCTGGCTAGTCCGCTGCTACGCCACGCAGTGAGCACAGAGAGATAGAGAGAGATAAAGAGATAGAAAGAGAGAAAGATAGAGAGAGAGAGAGAGAGAGAGTAAGAGTCAAGTGTTGTCGCGTGTATACAGACGTGGTGGTAACTTTTTCTCTAGTCGTGGTTTCGGGGTAGAAGAGGAGAATAAAGAATTAGATTGCCGTGAGGGACTGATTTTCTGGTTGGTTACACGCGAGTGGCACGTGTCTATATACGTGAGCCGAAAAAGGAGAGATCGAGCCAGGTGAGGAAAAGAAAAAAAAGGACATCAGGTGAGTCAATATTATAGTGTGGGAATATGAATGAGTATATATACCGGTATATGGCGAGAGTGCAGTTTGTTTTGATTGATGTAAAGAGTTTTACCTCTGCTGCAATGGATAAACTTTACTTGGAATCACCCGAGCAGTTACGATTCGAGCTAATGCGGAATATATGCTATTTTTCGCGTGTTTCTCGACAGCGAGTGCAGGTAATTTTCGTTGAAAAGTTTCTCATATGTATATGTGTATAATGTGAGCGAGAGGTATAATGCAGTACGCCGGTGCGCAGAGTGGCACTAACCCTCCCTCGAGGTCATTCATCCCTGTAATTGTTGCTCGTTTACATAACAATGGTCTCGCCGCTAGAATATTTTGCTAAATTTACCGTGCGTATAGAGGAGATGAAAATGTTAATGTTACGTTTAATTTTAAGCGTTGTGGGCGTTGTAAAAGCAACGTGTGTGTGTATTTTGCCTTTTTTTTTCTTTTTTTTTTAGATGACAAATTCTGGTTCGTTAGTCGTGTAGAGCTTTTCATGTAATGGGATTTTGGGGGAGAACGTATGTGTCGCGTGATCGTGGATGATTATTTTTTCAGGTATTATTGCTAAATGTGGTCGCTACGCTGTTTTTTTTTTCTTATTTTATTTTGCGAAAATTAATGAATCAAACTGATAAATATGGTAGCGTTAGTACGGAGAGTTATAATGTGAGTTGTGGTGAAAATTATAGAAACGCGATGAGAGGTTGGAATTAATAGGGGGATAAGATACAGTAGGTAATGTGAGGTTAAGTGTGAGAAGTTAATGATATAAAGGTGCGGTAATAATGAGCAAAGTTCAAGCAACTTTAACTCGGGCCACGTGATATTCTCGAATGTAGGTGCAGGGTTCTCATCGTTAAACATTGCTGATACGTATATTCTATACCCGTTAAAGGTTTTTAAATCGAGTAAACTCAAAACCATTAATGACTCGTTCCGAATTTCATAGTGTGCATTAGGCTCTTAATGAGATTCTTCAACCCATCTAAGATTTTTTTTACCCCATCGGCCACGTGTAATCTAGCGCGAAAAGAAAAACCACTTTAAAAAAGGAGAGCACTCGACACACGGGCCGACCGGCCGCTCGTTCATTCGACAACGAGCGTGATGAACAGTAAACAAAGTTAATTAATCGAATTCGACATCGAAGTCGAATTGAGTGTTTGACCAATATTTTTCAACGACTGAGGATCGATTTTTTCCATTACCTCTGCCCGTCGCGTTCTCCCAAATTTCCATCTCCCTTTATCAATATCTCACTGTCTCTATCTCTCTCTCGAATCAGTTGTAATCATCGGAATTTTTTCTCACCCACGTCGAGCTATCGAAATATAGGAAAAAATGTGCAGCTCGAGAGAGGAGTGATGATGAAAGAAAAATGGCCAAATCAGAGAAAAATGTTATTCTTGGTCAAGTAGGTCGTACAAAAAGAGTAGGATATGCAATTCCAATGTGCGTTCAATGATGATCGTTGAAATTTTTTTTTTGTTGGCCGTAATTTTTGAATTTCAAGAATTCATTGTAGAGAGTAACGCGGAACGAATTTTATCAAGCGAATTTTTTTTATTATTTTTCTTTTCCAGCTGGCAAGCTTTTAACTGGATTTAACTCAAAACGCTTTCAGTCAGTTCTACTTTAATATAAAGCATACATTTTCATAACATGTAATAAGAAGTATTGTATGAATATAATCATTTTTAAACCTCTTAATGTAAATGCATATAATTATGAAAAATTAATTTTTTATATAAATTTAAATATCCCTTTTAAGAAAATATGCGTAATATCAGATTAAATTTTGGGATTGACGTATCGAACATCGGTAGACGAATTCACTGAAATATTTCTCTTCTCACAAAAATAATGAATCCCGTGCCGCAAAATATCATTATCATAATCTCTCCTTTGGCGCTTTCCACACAAGTATACGACCACAATAACAACGCATCATTCATTTCTCTCTCCATTCAACCGTGATTAATGACCAACCCCCTTGCCATAATCTCCGAAGTTAATTAAAAACCATCGATTCCCGCTGTGACACCATCGCTACCACTACCAACGCCGTGGATTTCACTTAGACGGCGACACTTTTCACTCTCTCAAGATCCCACGTTGATAAGACGCAACGGCAAAACGTTTAATTAGTTTGCGGAACGGTGACTCGTCAGTTATCGTTGTGCACATTCTCTCTCTCTCTCTCTCTCTCTTACGAAAGAGCTGCCAAAATAATCATTACCGAATAGTAGTTGCCAACTCACATGGAAATCGTAATCAGTGGGGCCGAATGTGCCGCGAAACATACAATAGGTATTTCACGTATTACTGATGCGATAATTAATTCATGCTCAGCCCTTCTGTGGACGCGTGCGCGCATATTTTCTCGGTCCGATATCGGGTGGACGTGGACGACGGCTGTCATGGCTATATACGAGGAAATCTGATTGTTGGTATTGATTGGTTAGACCCGTGTTGTCTGTAAAATCCATGCGATCGAACGATCTTTTAGTAAAAATATGCTGTAGTGTAAGGCGGAACTAAGATAAAATTATACCGTAAAATCAATTTAAGATTATTTTAAATAATATTACAGTTGAATGTATAGATGAGGGTGCAACAATGTTTCTAAGTATCAATATGATTTATATAAGAACAAAATATCGCACTGTGTCACTTCATCAAATAATGAAAATAATCTACGAATTCAATAGTTCTCCAAGCCATCGTATAGGAATTCGTACCAGTTACATAAATAAATCTGCCGAGTTTATGAATAACTGACGTGTTAATCTATCTTAATTGTAAATAAAATATTGAGAAACATTTCAATTTTATCCTTCAGATTCTATATAATCCAATTCTCACGAAGCAGAACTGAAAAATATTATAAAAAATTAGAACAACAATCTTATATTTACATAAATCCCAACCCATCATAATGCCGATTTCCCTTGAAAATTCAGCGAAACAAGACGCATTATAGCAAAGTACCATTTTTAACCATCAACCACCACAACCCAAGCCCCAACCTCCAACGTACAAACACACACACACATTCGAGTTGTACATATACGCGTAAACTCTCGGTAGCAGAGAGAGGGAGAGGGAGAGGGAGAGGAAGAGAGAGAGAGAGAGAGAGAGAGAGAGAGAGAGAGGGAGAGAGAGATAGTTGCTATATAGCTGACACCGCGGGAAAGTGTCAACACACGCGTTTCGCGCGCAACGCACATCTCTCTCGTGGTACCATCAATCAATTAAGCACAACCACGCGTCGTTCCACTTCTCTTCCAAAAGCAGCAGCAGCAGCAGCAGCAGCTGCGTACCTCTTCCTTTCATTATATTCCCGCATACGCAAAACGCACGCGTACTCGTGGCCATATATCCATAAGCAAAACGGTTCGAACTTCCCCCTTTCGCGAGATAACGATTATGCATACATATATACATGGAGAAACCGAGAGGGATAGGTTTTTCACGCGCCAACCTCGCTAATTGAGAGATTATCGAGATGCGCTAATTCGCCGAACAACAGCGAATGTTGCGGCATTCACTTCATTATGCCAAGTATGTATATATAATCGTATACAATGGAATATATCGAAATTGACGATATTATTGCGTGTGTGTGGGGAGTGGAGGATATTTGAACTAATCTAAATTGATTGGACGATATCATCGGTTTAGCTGCTGCTGCTGCTGCTGCTACTGCTGTTGCAACATTCAAGTCCTTTTATTTTCGTCGAACTACACTGTGCATGTGTGTGTGTGTGTGTGTGTGTAAATTAATAAATTAATTTAATGCAAGTTACGTTTTATTCGCCATAGATGATGATTAATATATATGTCGACGTATATCCGGATGTAATAATGTGAAATATGAATATCGTTTTACATCCAATAAGGTATACGTTCGCGCGTAATAACGTGCATTTATATATCTGTGGCTTCCCAGAATAACCGGAATAAGTCCATTTTTTTGAAAATCGAGATAACCCCGGATTTTGTATCTTCAAATAGGCTTTTTTCATTTACTACTTTAAGTAGTAGCAACAATATTGCCATAAAGCTACAATTCACCCCAAACATAACCAGATAAATCCATCATTCTTTTAGTTTATCGCAGTTATCATTTATTTTATCTATTCAAATTTAATTTGAATATGATGGCTAATATATATTTATCTGTTTATTTAAAAAATTCCTACACACTTTCATATTATAAACATTTTACAATATTAGTGTAAGTTTGACACATTAAAACCCGTTTTTCTCGGAAACTAAAAAAGTGGACTTATTCAATTATTTCGGGAAGTCACAGATATATATACGAGATACACTAACGGATCTTTCCATTTTATTTTCGTATATCCTCGTTGCCACGTATTTATAGCGAGCAATGACTCGTACTATTTCTCCCGTCCTTTCCGTGCGTTTAATCATCCCAATAACAAATCTACTGAACTAACGAAACTATATATACACATACGTATGTATATGTAAGCCTATGTTTTTAAATTTTATTCTTATTTATAAAAAATTGAGTATCATACTCTTGAAATATCAATCATCATGATGACGTTTGATTTTCCAACATTTGTCTTTTGCAAATATTTTCTAAATTTTTTCTCAAAAACAAATGAAAGTAATCTCTATAAAATTTAATCTAACATTGTTTCAAATGAGTTTAACAAGTGGTTTGAATTTCAAGTCGATTGATCAAATATTCTTTGACAAAAAGGCCCGTATGGAAAAAAAACAAACGTAGGAAATTGTAAGAAACCGTAGGAAACCGTACAAAACCGTACAAAACTATAGAAAACCGTTCCAATTCGGACATTTTACAGTGTTAATTCCTACGGTTTTCTACGATATCATACGTTTTAGTACTATATTGTACGGTTTCCTACATTTATTATTTTCACTTAAAAAATTTGTTATATATGCGAAAAATTTATGAATTGTAATAAAATGTATGAAAACATATAAAACCGCATTAATCCGTACATAAACGTAAGAAACGTAAGAATCGGTAAAATTTTTTAAAACTTACGGAAATATACGTTTTCTTATGCTTTCTTACGTTTAAGTTTTTACAGAAAAATTAAAGAAAATTTATAAATCGTATAAAAACGTATAAAACCGTACAAAAATGTACAAAAATATACGAAACCGTACAAAATTTGTAACGGAAAATTGGAACGGTTTTCTACAGTTTTGTACGGTTTTGTACGGTTCCTAAAATTTCCTACGCTTGTTTTTTTCCATACGGGGGTATTAAAAAATATGATAGAAAAAAAATAAACCACTAATATATTCGTTCGTAACCGTCAGATTTTTTTGGCCAACGAACTCAATCTAAAATTATAAAAAAGCTATGTATGTGCTAAATTTCAAGTTGTTAAAAGTAAGAACATTATTTTGGTTCATTTGCAAAACATTTTTATTTATCTTATACAGTATTATGACAGAGCTTCATTGACAAATATAAGTTTCGGAATTTCCAGTCCATGGCTTCCTCTTCGTAATCTTGATTTTGACCTTGTCATCTGAAATAATAAAATACCAATTAATTTTTTTTTATATTCGAAAAAATTAGCGTTTGCTAATAAAGGTTTCAATAACAATTATGTTGGTAAAGTGATTCGTGCAACTATCAATAAAAAAAATACTTTTAATATGGTTTAGCAACATTATCAACTTCATACAAAAATATTCCCGAAAAAATTGGCATTATATCATTTAAAATACTAGGTGATTTTACATAAACTTTACAAACATTTTAAAAATACTATCCGTTTTCATATACTATGTATAAAGTATTTTAATAGTGAAAATTACTAAAAAAAATTGAATAAACATTCTGATTGTTCACCTAAACACTACAAAACAACGCGCCCGGCAAGTATGCGTATATTTAGCAGAAAACCAGCGAAAATTTGACTGATTTTTATCAACATCATATACATATATACACAAATACTTGACCATTTGTTGATTGATTTCATAACTTTGTTGTTTTTAATATACGTTTAAAAATAAAAAAGGGAGAGAGAGAGAGAGAGAGAGACGGATATACTTACACTCGCCAATATTTTTACTTTTTTTTTAAAAAGTGGTTTTAGAGAGATTTCACGAGTTTTTAAGAGTTCAAGAGTATATAGATATAATATAAGATGCGTACTTATGCACACATCGCATAGTTGTATATACGCGCATCGTGAGTGACAATCTATTGTATATACGTATATAGCCCTACAAAAAAATATCAGCTGATATATCAGCTTAATCAATCCCCCCTTTTACACCTGCCGCAAATAAGATGCGTACATAGTATATACGCACACCTAAAGTAAAGGTGTGTGCGAGCGTGCGTGCGTGTGTGTGGGTGTGTGTACATAAATACAGAAGTATAATTTCGTGCTCAACTCTGCTGCTTCCTCCTAATTGCATTGATTTCCCCCCTCAATAGAAATTCATCGCGTCAAAGTCGGAAAGCCCTTTTTACGCTGTGTATACCCCTTGAAATTCCCTGCAGGCTGAAGGAAAAAAATTATTTTGATTTCGGGGAGACGAAAACTTTGGCCCTTGATTAATCGAATACGAAAGCATCTTTCACCACGAAACTTTTTGCAGATAGAATGTATGTAAAAAATGCTTTCAAATGAATACCTTATATGTCGTATTTACTAGTGCAATTATATAATACGAGAAATATGCGAAAACGAAGAAGGTTAGAAAATCTAATATCAACGTATATAAGAGCGTCATCGCCCTGTTCGCTCGACGTCACTTCGTACCTTATACTCGCCAAGCAGGGCGCTACCCCGCCCTTCGATCCTATCAAATTTTATTAATAATAACGAATTTTCTACGTTCTATATGTAACATATTTAGAACTTGTAAAATATTCCTTTTATTAAAATTGATGGCTATTTTATTTCGCGTTTTATTCGCAATCTGATTAGTCGTAAACGTTATCATGCTATAACTATGTGCATGGCAACATGATGTTGTTTGTTTATATTTTAATTATAAGGTTATTTCTTTCCTTGTTTTTGAAATTTATATGCAAAACACAGGGTATTTCCACGCGTTTGATCTAGTATAATATTAAGGGTATGTTGAAGTCATGCCAAGTAATAAACTTATCGTAGTTAACCATCCTCATAGAATGATGTTAAATATAAAAAATATATATAGTTAAATATAAAAAATCGTATAAGGATCAAGTGGAGATTTTAATGGAAAAGGTCGTGGACGAAAAATAATAGAGAGTTGTTTTTTTGTATCACAGTTACTTAATTTATATTTATATATAAGCAATACAATATTATATTGTATTGAATAGTACATGCACTTGCAATACAAAAAAAAATTGACATTGTATATTTAAAACTTAATAGTAAACTTACATTTAATACGATTTAGCTTTTATTCTAAGCTTATTGTAATCTTATAACACTATTTTGGATTTTGGAATTTCTGCGCTTTTTACATTTTGTGAAGATGAGCAGCTGATTAAAATTTATCATTGTACGTTCCGGCATCATCTAGGAAGTCAGTGCGATGCTTTCGACAAAGTCTAAAAAGCTACTCATCCTGACCATCGTTAATTGTGTTCGTTCGTTTACATGTCGTTGTCTAGTTTTATTCGGGAGAAGCATTTTTTTTTTGGATGATTTTAACATCTTTTTCCGGCGTAATCGAGTATCAACTTATTATTTACTTAATCTCGAACAAATCGCAAACTAACGAATTTGTTTTCATTAAATTGAATAATTCTCCCGTTCTAACGACAGATGGTGCATACTTAATTAAAAGTATAAACTTTACAAATCTCTCAAAATAAATGCGGAATATTGGTTCATAAATAATATATAGATGCAACATTTGAAATAATAAATAAAAAAACAGTTACTGTCACTTCGTCTCATAAGTACTGATTCTACTAAGTCAAAATAATGTCTAATAATAATATATCAAAACAAGAATCTCTGCTACATTTCGCTAACTTCTCGCTAATTAGGGAACGATTATACTTATTTTGCATGCTTTAAGAAAAAACAGAATAAATAAATTGGCACATTCAGTTTTTGGAAATTTCCAGAATTTGAAGTGCATTGTTATATCGATTCAAGAATTTTCTCGTACATTGCTTAATCATGTCAAAATTGGCCATAAGACGATACCGAAATTTAGGAACACAGTGTAGCCAGTCACCTGTTTTACATTCCCATATATTTCAGTTACTGTCTTAATAAAAAATCTATAAGCTCAAGTGAGATTTAGGATTACCCTAATTCTATACGTACGAAACAACCCTGTAATCGGTTGAACATCAATCTACTCTAAATTGAGTATTCTCTTGTAACAATGGCAGTTAGTTCCAGAGTTCAAAACAGATTCTAAATAATTCGCGAGAGTATGAGACAAAAAGGAGCTCTGTACATAATCGTTGTGTGGTGTCGTCGATACTGTTGTTACATCATTGTGATTGTCATCTTCGTGCTTTCATAATTCGTTCATATATTATATATTCGTATTGTGTGCGTCGTTGTTCTCAGTCGATTATTGCTCGCTGTTGGTCCTTCTTAAACGGGGGGCAGGTACTGGTTGGCTCCGGACGGTTGGGTACCTTGCTGGCAATCGCAAGGTACACCGGGCTCGTGGTAATGGATCTTGGTCTCCTGTTTGGTTGGTGCAGGGTAGCTACCGTACTCAGCCTGGGGCTGAGTGTAGCCAGATGAACCCTGACTGAGCATGGCATTGACCCACTTGGTGTCGACCGCGGCGAAGGTCGCGACCTGTGAGAGAGAGAAACACACAAATGAAATAATGAAGCGCTTTTTTCGAATGAAACGAGATCGCGATCGATAAATTCGAGCGCGAGAGGATGAGTCAAAAGTAAGAGAGAGAGAGAGAGAGAGAGATTGGTTGTATTGCGCAAAAGAGGATGAGTGGTTTTTGGCAAGCAGAGAACGACGGTGACCTTGGCGAGACGAGACGTCCTTTCTTCGAATTTGAAATAGAGGGTTTTTTTTGTGCCGATTGATGATTGTACGAATATCTGAGAGGCATTATAATGTATCCAAATGGTATATTGTCTGATATGGGAATGGAATTAGCAAATGAGATTCGTACTTAATTGCACTATTATAGTCGAATAAAGAAGCGAACAATTGGGAATGGGAGTGTTGACTGGCAGAAACCTTCTTTCATCGGGTCATGATTTTAGTAGTAATGATGAATCGCGAAGATTAAAATTATACTAAAACGCTCATCTGAATCTCAAATTGCCGAAAATTGAGAATCAAGAGGCACTTTAATATATGCTCATCCTTTCTAAATTTTTTTGAAGGAACATTGAGTAACGAAAGATCTCAATGAATTATGCTAATGTAATTAGTGACTTTGAATTGAAATAACCAATCAAAAATGGAAATGACCTTCATTTATTCTTAATAATCGATAAAATTTTTATTTTGGCTCAATCTTAATTTTTACGTTAAAGTAAATTTCACTACATCGAAAGAGAAGATTCTTTCTGAAAATATATTTCCAAGACTAAAACATGAAATTTCATAATGGTCCAAATTGATATCATAATCAACTAATTAGTGCGATCGTTACGTAAAATTTACGAAATAATTCTCGATTGAAATGTCAAAACACTGATATCTATATTTCTCTAATGATCGCAAGATCCGATTTTCCCTAGCACGTTATAATAAGCATCATTAATATTCATTCTTTCGAAAACTACGAAATTTATAATTCTCTCAATAAAGAAACCTGCTATAAAGAAACACATCGCAAACAAACTAACATAATTCTCGACTCTCTCCATCTTCCTCTCTCTTTCTCTCTCTCGAAGAAAGTTGATTAAATCATATATAGCGTTTTCCTTACCTGGTTGGTAGGCAGGCAACCGGTATCCTGGCTATAGACACCGACGAGTTCGTAGTGTCCATCACCACGGTCGCAAGCCAAAGGTCCACCAACATCAACTTGGCACATGTTGTTGCTTTGACGATGAGCCTTAACGCAAAGTAGACTGTCGTCGATGTCGATGGCAGATTCAGCGCCCTGGATACGAGTACGGCACTGGTCACCGCTCATTACGTCCACGTCGATCTTGTGCATGAGAGCACCAGCTGCGTGAACTGTTAGCAACGCGATATTGTTAAGATTAATGTCAGCATAATGAGGAGGAATGGTTTTATTGTGCTAAGTTCTAGAGTAAATAAATTTTAATTTTGCACGAAAACACGATTTTGGTGAGACGAAATTGATCGGAAATTAAATCCTTTGTTGCAAATATTTTTAGATAACAATAGAATAGTTAATCCCCAATTATGCCGAAATATTATTTAAAAAAAAGCTCCAATCAGTTATATTAAAAATATGCACAAGAGTCAATAAATTACTTTATATTGTCGACAAAACAAAACAAAAATCTTTTTAAAATTAGAAAAGAATCCCTAATAAAATTACCATACTAACGGAAACTACTCCATAAATAAAGTGTTACGCAACGAATAACCGTTTACCATCAGCACACAATATATTCCTACAACACCGAATACATTATTGTAATCTAGAATTTTTTCCTATTCTTCGAAAGCACTAACAATGCATCATCCGCATTTTTTTTTTTCACCCAACTACAAAAAAACAAGCGTCGCGTTCACGCCAAACTTCATGCCGGCACGACCGCATTCCGCGTTGATATAATTCATCGACAGCGATGCGCGGGCTCGCATTCGAGCTCTTTATGCATTAAAATTTATGAAAACTCCTGAAGGGCTATAAATAAAACGCACTGCGTGTCGCACATTACCTTGCAAAATAGTCTTGCCCCAGCCGGTGGAGATGCACTTTCTCTGTTGCTGGGCAATGGTGGTAGCGGGAGTCTGGCCAACGCAGATTGTGTCTACGTGGAGGTCAAGCTTGAATGGGTGCTCAAGGAAGAGCATGGCAGTGTCGAAACCGGGTTCACCAGGTTGGTAGTTGGGATGAGCGACGATCTTGGAAACCTGGACGATCTCGAACTTGAGGGGCTCCTCGTGGCTGAGCTCGTAACCGAGCTTCCACTCGCCGGCCTTGACGGACACAGTGCTGGGGGTCAGACTGCAAGAAGAAGGGAAGGGGAGAAGAGGAGGACGATGATGAAGTTAATGATTGTTATTGAGTTACGTATACGTTGTTCGGCTGTTGCAAGCGATAATTAGCCGAGCGATAAGTTGCTTCATTTCGAGAGGCAATTTGACGATTGAAAAAGTGGGTAATTTAAATAAAATGTAGAATGGACGTGAGGCTCTTGGCTGTGTGTAGCCAACGATTCTTCAAAGTATATTATGCAAATATTTTGTATTTAATTCGTTATTATAATTCCGTCAGAAAGGAAGATTTATACGGGCTGTGCATCCGTTCGGTAAAAAATCTACAATTAATTTTTTTAAAGAATAATTGCTTTTTTACGATCAGCGTGATAAACATCTGAATTTAAAGTGTGTTTTTGCCGCGCGATATTTATATATTTAACTGGAATGCAGATATTAAGCAATCCATTCGTAAAATCGTCGAGAACTTCAGTTGTTTTTGTAGTTTTGTAAAAAATGCTAATGTTATATAAAGTAAAACAAAAGTATAGAGTGGTAGAAGTTTACATAAGGAGCTTTTAATTTTTTTCACTCGAAGTAACAATAGGTTACCGCAACTATTTAGGTTTCAATAAAAAAAAAAATCAAGTAAGTGTTTACAAAATAAAAAATTTTACCCATAGACGCAGTGAGCAGCGGTCATGATAAGGTTGGGGGAAACAATGACACCAGAGCAAAGCAGCTTCTTCTCAGTGTTGGACAGGATCATCGCCTGCCATGGGATCTCGCCGAAAGCAACATCGACGTCACCGAGTCCACCGTTGTGTTGGACCTATACATAACAGTCGTTGAAAACAAGAGTAAGAGACCATGTATCAAGTGAAAGATGTGTCAAAGAAAACGAAAGCGTCCGTCAGCACGACGAAAGTGGCCGCGATAGATCGTCTATAGGCGATCGGATAATAATGACGCAACGATGAAATTTGATTCCCCACGTGGCGCGTGGGACTGTTGAGCAATGATATAAAAAAATCTTCCGCTTGACGCGCTTTCTATGCAAAAATTTGCAGCACGCTGGTCGGTCAGTATCAACCGATCGTAGATATACCTGATGCCGATTTTTTGTAATTATATTAGTCATCGCGGTCATTGCGAAATTCGAAAAAGCACGTATCACGTGTGCGTATGCGATAATCGTACGTATAATATGAAAGTGTGAAAGTGTTAAATGTACGTTTATCGATCGATTGCCGCGCTTGTCATTTACATATACCGGGTCTCCGCGGCGCAACAAATGTCAAACGGAGAAACCGCGAGGCGACGAGCTGTTAATTAGGGGCGGCTTATCACACGACACGTCGTTTTGTGTTATCGGACAGTTCGAAACATTGTTAATGGGTTTTTATGCAGACTTTCGGAAATCCGTTGATGTTATAATCACTTCTGCGAATTTACACGTGTTAAAGATTTTTCTGTTTTATTAAATTCGACTTTCGCCGATACATATATGTACATACCTTGTTTACTATTCCACATTGAGCACCAGGGGTGTGGGACTCGATGACGGGTGGGTTGGCAGTAACGGAAGTCGAAGAGATGGTCTGTCCCTTAGTGAATCCAGGGAACGAGGGGAGAGCTGGGATCGAGAAACTGGGCTTGGGGAAGTCTTGGAAGAAACCTGGTTTCTTGGTGGTGGTCGAGAAGGACACCTCGGGAACGTCAGCGGGAGCGTTGACGATTTCTGTGTCTTCAACGGCGATGGGCCTGTTAAAGGGGTTCAGGTTGTTGATCTGCTGGGTGATCTGGTTAGGAATGTCCTGGAAGGCGGGGAAATTGGGCAGACCAGCGAAAGTCTTAGCTGGCTGAGAGATCTTGACGGGCTGGTTGACATGGATCGTCTGCTGATGCTGCTGGGTGGTGAAGGGAGCTGGCTGGAATGTCTGTGGCTGGAATGTCTGGGGCTGGAAAGTCTGAGTTTGGAAAGACTGCTGCTGGAAAGTCGGAGTCTGGGGCTGGTGAACGACCTGCTTCACTGGCGTTTGGGGAACGTGCTGGAAGGTCGTTTTCTGGGACTGGAAGACTTGCTGTCCTGGCGTTTGGGGAATATGCTGGAAGGTTGTCTGTTGGTGAACAACCTGTTTCACCGGCGTTTGGGGAACGTGCTGGAAGGTCGTTTTCTGGGGCTGGATGGTTTGCTGCACTTGCGTTTGGGGAATATGCTGGAAGGTCGTCTGGGGCTGATGGTGTTGAACGACCTCAATGACTTGCTTCACTGGCGTTTGGGGAATGTGCTGAAAGGGCTGGGCGACCTGGGGTGTCTGAATACCGACGACCTTAGTTGACTGGAAGCTCGACTGGGGCTGAAGATTGACGGAAGCGATGGGCTGAACGGGCTGGAAGGGTGCGGGCGATTGGGGGATGATCTTGGCGGGCTGGGGCACCGATTGGGGTCGCAGTTGCTGGAAAGTCGACTGCTGGGGCAAGATGTGATTGTGGGGCGTCTGCACGGACTGAACAACCTTCACGGGCTTCTTGGGCTTAGTCTTGGAGAGGTTGAGGAATGACGGGAATCCCTGTTCGTCGAATCCACCAGAGTAGTTGGCGGGCAGGTTGCCTGCTGGCCATGGGTCGACGTAGTTGGGGTCACGGCAGCACTTGCCGATCACACCGTTGTCTGGGTTCTTACAGTCCTACACACGCGAGAGATGAACATAAATTAGCATAATGAATAAGAGGCTGTTGCTATTGCCGCCTCGGCTGCTGCTGCAACAGGCACTCCTTTTATGGATCCCGGAAGAAATTTTGGTGGTCTAAGCTATAGCGTTACTCATAATTTTTTTATCTCGTCGATTAGATATTTCGATATTTTAGATTATTTGCTTTTTTTACGAAAAAGGTGAATCACATGGTAGCTGAAAAAAAAACTATCATCGGAGATGAGTCACCCATGTGACTTATAAGGTGAATTAAACGAATTCCAAAAGCCCGTTATTGCAGGCATATCTTTTAGAAAGTTTGGAAAACCCGGAATAAGTAGTAATAGGCAAGAATGTGCGGACATTCCTATATTTAGATATAGATATGCACGCGTCGTCAGTTGATAATTTCAGCGGCCGTCTTTTATCAGCTTTCCCAAAAGTGTAAACCGGTCAGTATATATCTCTTTACTTTACATTATTATATACTGATTGATGGCACAAGTTACGTGTCTTCCCTTGGGCAATAATTACCGTATGAAGAAATGAAGTTTAAAATAAAAGGACACGTTGCATCAACTTACGTGTGCGCCGCCTGCACGTACGCGGGCGTAAAAAAAATTATCAAATATTTTATTATAATTACTTTTGATATCGAAATGAAACACAAGCTTGCAATGACATTAGGCATAATCATTAGACCTTACTTACACATTAGTTAACAGTAGCTCAATAAAAAGTTGAAGGTAAATCTGTTTATTAATTTCTACATCCGATATAAGTATTTAATTGTTCTAATAAAAATGAATATATTATTAAATACAAAAAAAAAACTTTTTTAATCCCATCAATATAATACTATCGGCAATCTCGAGCTACACTTTTACGTTTACGTAAAGAAAGAGTTGATTACTCACTCTTTTATACAAAAATGTAAAAGTGTCCCGGATAAACCTACAAAACGATCTTCGCATAAGTAAAATCAGCGAATAATAAAATACTTTCTACGTAACTGCTTTAAATTCGCTGAAATTTAATCTGCTTTCGACCACCAAAAACTTTCGGAAACCCAAGAAACGCATCTCCCTGAAATTCTCCACTTACCACCATAGGCACACGTCTGAGTTTCTGGTCCTCGGTGAGCGAAACTGGCGATTCGCTGATCATACCCAACATCGTACAGAATTGTTCCTCAACACAGATCAGGGCTGCGGCGCATCCCAATTGCGGCTGGGGTGCTGGCACCGTGAACTGCTGGGGGATCGTTGGTTCTCCCAAGTCCTCACGACCGGAGTCTGCAATGTGTTCGCGAATTCGTAAGTAAAATTAAGGCCAATCGGGCGCATTTATTTCTTTTTTTTTTTCATCTCTCTTTCGTTCTCTCTTTCTTTCTCTCTCCTTTTTACTTCTCGCATGAAGGATGCCGCCGCGAAAGGCTGCACTTTCACGAGAAAGTATATATATATATATATATATATATATATATATATATATATATATAGATATACACTCATGTATGGGTATATATCCTTGTATGAGCGTGTGTGCACGCGTCGCGATATCAAATATTTATAAGCACACGAGGGATTGCGCGCGAATTCGCTTCGAGTGGTTAATGGGTTGTCGCGTGCGTATATATATATATGTGTGTATGCGTGTATTATGTGTATGTATGTGCGTGCGTGCGTAAGTGCGTGCCTTGTAAATAAAGCTTCGAGTGTTGTATGCAGTTGTGGTCAGGTTTGCGGGAATGAAGACGATGTTATTATATTTATGGGTTTTGAAATAAAGATGCGCGTAATAAATGTACGATTTATAATGCTAATATTGTTAACTGTACGTTTATTATTCACGCGTCTTTATTAATATAATTTACATCGTTTTATATATAGTATTAACGTTTTTAATTATTTATATCCTCTTAATGGTTTCAACTTGTGGTTGAAAACACTACGGGCAATATAGAAAAAAAATATTATATTATTGCAAAGATAAAATAAAGAAAAAAAAAGTTTCTTATTATTTTTACAAAATATGCAAAATATTGCCATAAGCTATTTACCGATCCTTGACCACAATGCATATAACAAGAATTAATTATCACGCTCCAAAGCATTAAATAAAAAAAAATAATAATAATTAATCATTTCTATGGGCGACCACGTCGATCTCTATATAAGAATCTACATTTCTATATCTTCCGGCAAATCGCGTTTAAAAGCACAACATTGCCTGCCAACTTACACTGGGCCTGCGCACCGCGCTGCAACACTAGAAATAGAACAACAATCACTGAACACTTTGCGTACGCCATGGTTATATCCTTTTCTTCTCCAAGCACCACTACTGCTTTTTTATCCGAAGTACCAAACGTCGAATTATAGTATATCGATATCTCGTTCGCGTTCCTTACACTCACATATATGTACTTATATGTATATAAGTACACACAGGACAATTTGCCTCGGTACGCGCCGTCGGCCTCTCAATGTGGCCGAGCAGTTAAGAAAGACTGAAGCTCTCTCAGGCGCGGACAAGCGTCTTATATATACACACGCGTTACCGGGACCCACACACACGCGAGAGAAGCGCACACGCGCGCCAGTATAAGCGCGGGAGAGCAGAGCTCAGAAGTAGCAGCGAGCGCAAGAGGCTCAATTAATGCTCCAACTACCTGTCGATTATCTCGCCACTTTCTTTCTCCTGTATATACATATACATATATACAAGCGCGTAGTATAAGCGTTGAGCTCTCGTCATCTCTTTCTTTTCTATCGATTTCCTCACGCCCGGTAAGCTGAACGCGCGCGCGTGCCAAAGCAATTCGGCGACGGGATCTCCGGAAGAGAGGAACGCGCGTTTGATCGCGTCATCGACACGGGTTATCGTAATAGGTGTTACGAATGTCGCCGTAGCAGTAAAAGAGAGTGAGAGAGATGCTCGTTATCTGTTACGCTCGGTCAGGTTAATAATATAAGCGACGAGATGAGTGTGTGTGTGTGTATGAGGCTTTTTTGGTATGGTATTTCGAGTGCATTTTTAGGAGGTGTTAAAATGTCTTTTTTTTTTGGTTGGGTGACTGCTTTTGTTTGTTTATAAAAAAGAAGGTTAATGGAATTGGCAGTTGGGATGAATTAATTTATGGTACCGGAGTTGTCAGGTAGTTTGCTCGTATATTTTTGGAAATGCAAAAGGAAGATTATCAATGAATGTATTGATAATTTGGAAAAGATTAATTTAATTGTAACGTTGAATTATTAATAGTTTGACGTTACGTAAGTCGACGCAGGACGCGAAGTTTAAACATTAAATATCTGACAAACACCTTTCTCTTTTGAAAAAGTAAGGAAAAAAACTGTATTTGACACCGAATCACTTGGTACTTGGAATTGATATGTGAAATTCTGCGATAATGTCTACTTTTTAACAGAAATTGCATACTATAATGGGCAAGTTTCGTAAAAAGTCGTTCATTGAAACATGTCACCTCTTTGATCGTTTTTTAATTACTGTGTTTACATACATCATGTATACATTCTTTCTAATAAACGATTCCATCGTTTATACGTGACAGAGTATAGTGTAAATTAAATAATAATAATAACAATAAAAATTATATGTTATATGTAGTTATACAAAAAATTATAAAAAAATTTAAACGTCCGTCACGAACCCAATTAATAGTCAGCTAAGCGAACGACAAAACCCAATTAATAACCCATTTGAATGTATAATAAAAATCTATATTATGAAATTCCTTTTTATACGGCGTTATATAGGAATGTAACTTTTTAGCAAGAATCGATTGTTATTTGGGCCCTGATCATTTATTGGGTCCATGACGATGTTTATAAGCAATTATGGTATTAGTACACATTTATTTTATTTCGTACAAACAATCGTTGTAAAATACATTGGTTAAGTTGTTTTAATCATGGTAGCACATATATATGTATATGTTAGTTACAATAAATATATTAGGTATATTAGATTTAAAAAAAAATCGTCTTTGGAATTCGGACGGAATTAAAAATGTAAATAAATTTAGTGGTGCCTTAAATAATGTAAGCGTTTGTCGGGTGGATGAGTAACCATATTTTTCGAGTACCAACAAAACACCTTTCCTGTTACTACACATCTATAATTCATAAAGATTCTAATGAAAAGCGTTTCATGGGTACTCAAATACACTACTAGGGTTAAAACAAAAAACATCTAATGTCGAAAAAAAAAAAATTAATTAATCTTCTACAATAACCGCAACCAATTATAAAAAAAAAAATTAATCCCCCTTAATTAAACAAAACCCACCATGACACTATAGTCCACAACACCACCTTCCTTCCCACTCTCTTTTCTCCACACTTAAATCTACATAAACTACACGCCGAATTCCATTCCCCTAAACATAAAACTAAGTAAAAAAAAAAAAAAGAACCCCTTTGCTCTCGTCTCCGCTCGCTCTCTCGCAAAAAACGACATATTATTCCTCAGCCAGGAGGCAGGATGTCGAGCGATCGAAGAGAGATACCAACTTATAGGCGATATATATCTATAAATATATGTGTAGTGTCTACGCGTCCGCGTACGGACTAAAAGCGATTTGCATACCCTCAGGCTCTGGGGGCTTGGCGAAGGCGGGCACGTTGCTTGAGGGCTCGCTTCCGATCGGCGGCAGGTAGCCGTTCGAGGCCGCGCCGCCGACCGCCGGGCCGATGTTGTCGCCAGCGCTCAGGTCTACCTCACCGAAGAGGCCGCCGTTAGGCGAGCTTGGACCTGAAATTGAAATAATTCATTGATTAAGTATATGTATATATGTATGTATATGTGTGAATGTGGGGAGTTTTGTTGAAATGAGGTGAGATTTTTTTTTTTTGATGAGTAAGTATATAAGTGCGGTTTGTGCGAAAAATTACGCAGAGTCATGGTATGATTAATCGATTTTTGGCGAATTTTTTTTTCTTTTCTTACTGATATACGGCAAAAAAAGTTATTCACGGAGAGTCTTAAATTGTGTTTGCTTGATTTTTTGTGCGATATTGCGTAATTTTTCGTACCGTTGTGGGATTTGCCATTATTAATATGTACGTGTCATGCTGAAAGTATTCGTGTTTTTTTTCGTAAGGGAAAAGATTTTTGTAACGGTAATGATGGTTCAAATTGAGAGCTATTGAATATTATTTTTTTGATCGTCAAGTGAATAGCAAATTCCATGTATTTATTTTTATGATGGGAGTCTGAATTGATTTAACAACGCTAATAGCAGTCTTTTCGTACGAAGTGATTATTGGAATAAATTTAAGTATCTTTCCAGCCTTCGTTATTATTTTATAGCGAGGGAATTAAAGAATGATGATTCTACGACTGTATAATATCTTTTAGGTGATGACGTTTTACATAGAAATGAATAAATCTGTTCATCCTTCAGTTGAAGAGTATTATTTATTCAAGGCCAATGTATTCACCAATTCGAATTTCGTAAAAATACAACTAAGAGAATGTATAATATTCCAAACTTTTCGAAATTATTAATTTTGCAAAAGTTATATTTTGATTAAGCTATTTAGTTCTAACGAGTAAAATATATTCACAATATCGCAGGGTTAAATAATATTAAACATTACTTCGGAATAGTATCTTCATAAAATGTATTATTAAACATTTACTAATAGCTGTTGCAAAATATATTTTTTATTTAGAAATATAAATTTGAATTTAGTTTATTAATCTCTTACTTAAAATGCATTTATAATTGTAATCCTAATAGTGGAAACCAGGTGTACATTAAGTAATGTCAAATTTTGCAAAACTAACGCTAAAATATTATTTTACGTGAATCTACAGAAGAGAAAAATATTTAACATTCTAATATTAAAAAAATTAATATATTGAAAGTTCAATTTACTTGAGTTGTAAAATATTTAAGTTGCAAATACCGATTAATTTTTAAATTATTTATCTGATTTAAATGAAAAATTA
>JAYJLV010039063.1:0-55552 GCA_036873485.1 Torymus texanus
CATCTAAATTTATAAGGATATGATGATGTGTCTTCTGGAACAGACCACTTTTTATTTTTTGTGTGCCTGTGTAATTATTCAATAATAATTTTAACACATATAAAGATATATCAATTAATTTTATTCTTTATCTTTAGATCAATGCCCTTTTAATGCCCTTTTTTCCATGCCCATTTTAATCTTTCCAGTAGAGCAAGAGCGCCGAAAAAATCGGTTGCATTGTTAGCTGATGTTATATCATACTAAGAATATTTTACCAATAATTTGAACAACTATATTTGATTATTAATACATTGTAATCATATCGAATATAGAATAATTTGTATCTATAGTCATTAGAAAAATTATTAGTAATTAATACAAAAATTATAACATTCATTAGCTATTTGAAAAATAACTTTCACAAACTATCTTATGGATTGATTTAATCAAATCCAATTCTGGTATACAACTGTGACTCATCGAGCGCCATTTTATATTTTTATTTATGCTCTGATGCAACTGCAGATGCAGCAGTAACAGTAATATTCTCCATGAACGAGGCGGCGATCAGTATTCTGTAATCTTTTGACGAGGGTACTAGTAAAAATGAAGGGTAAATGATGGATACTAATTCTGAAGATGTTGATTATAGAAAGTTTCTTATTGAATATTTATTAGAAGCTTAGATAAATGCTCAAATGATAAATATAAAACTTGAATGTCAAATCTTTTAGACTATGTATAGATTGTTTACTGACAACTGTATTTTTATTCATTTTAAAACCTTGATTAGTATTTGACGGAAACATGACATCTTTTTATCTAAATTGGTATCCATATTTTGCATTTTACATAGTGTAAGTATGTTTTAATTTACGACCTTTATTTTTTATTGTTCATATTTGAATATTGAAACTCAAACTAAATTCAAACTTATCAATGATCATTGTTACTTATGTGTACAAAACTATCAACCTTTAATTAAATTTAAATTTACGAAACTTAATCGATCTAAAACTTTTGATAAGGCGGTTTTAAATAAAATATTATATTTAAAGTCTCGTTAATGGAAGTAATGACTGGACTTTTCCTGATGGACTTTTGATTGGCACCGCAACGTCTTCGTATCAAGTTGAAGGAGCATGGAATATCAGTGGTTCGTAAAATTATAATACTAGTTATAAATAGTTTTGTAAAGTAAATATAATGATGATTATACTTTAAGATAAAGGTGAAAGCATTTGGGATTGGTATACACACACATACCCAGGTAGAGTAACTAATAAAGAGAATGGTGATGTTGCCTGCGACTCATATAATAAATATAAGGAAGATGTTCAATTAGTTAAACGCATGGGTGTAAGTAATATAGGCTCCAAATAGTATAGAAATACACAGTTATAACAGTGTAATAAATATGAAAAATATTTACAGATGGATTATTATAGATTCTCTTTAAGCTGGACCCGAATACTCCCGACAGGATATGCTAATGTAATTAGCAAAGCTGGTATTGAATACTACAATAATTTGTTAGATGAATTAGAAAAAAATAAGATAAAACCCTTGGTAACAATATATCACTGGGATCATCCACAAGTCTTTCAAGATATTGGTGGATGGACAAATGAAGCAATGATTGATTTATTTGGTGATTATGCAAGAGTTGTGTTTCAGGAGTTTGGGCATCGTGTAAAGACGTTTATCACAATAAATGAACCCAATTCAGTTTGTCGAAATGGATATTACACTGGATACCATGCCCCAGGTATAGATATAACTTACTATATTTTGTATTTAAGTGCTTCTAATGCTCTTAGTTAAAATTTCCACTTGTGAAATATTATTTAGGATTAAAAATAGGAAAACATGCTGAATATCTATGTAGTCATACTATCATAAAAGCACATGCTCGAGCGTATCACGTTTATAACAAACAATTTAGAACTCAGCAAAAGGGACAAATAGGAATTGCTTTGGACTGTACCCATTATTATTCAAAGTATACAAATGATACTATTTCTGCCGAAATAGCTTTTCAATATCAATGTGGTAGATATGCACATCCTGTTTTCTCCCAAGTTGGTGATTATCCGAATATTATAAAGGAAAGAATTGCAGAAAACAGTAAATACGAAGGTTTATCGAGATCGCGATTACCAGTATTTTCAGAAAAATGGATAAGTTATATTAGGTAATGAGAGGATTTTCGTGGTCATTTTAGAAACTATTTTTAACCAAGATATTAGAAAAATTCAACAGTAGTTAAAAACAATCATATCTAATTTTTGTATTTAGAGGTAGTGCTGATTTCATAGGACTAAATCATTATAGTTCCTTACTCGCAGAGCCGGCAGCTAAGCCTAAAAACACAATTTATATAAATGATGACGGTCTTCTTTACAGTTTTGATCCAAAATGGCCGTCTACATCAAAAGGAAGCAGGGTAAGTTTTTTTATCATTCGAGTGTTTGATTGTTGTTAATTTTCATTAATAAAAATCCATAAAATAACTACTAATAATGATAGTTATTTTGAAAATAAATATAAATACTTCTTGAAATTTTGGTACACTAGTGTTATAAAAGAGAGAATTATTTGTAATATATAAATGTAATTCTTGCAGATCGTTCCAAATGGTTTTAGAGACGTATTGCGAAAAATACAAGCAGAATATGGAAATATACAAATATATGTAACAGAAAATGGACTTTCTGATATTGATTCATTAGAAGATGACCAAAGAGTGGAATATTTATATTTATATATGAAAGCTATGCTTACCGCTATCAAAGAATATAATTGCAACATTAAAGGATATACAGTGTGGAGCCTGCTGGACAATTTTGAATGGGAACAAGGCTACACGTAAGATGTTAAAAGTTTTAATACTAATGCCAGAGTTAATATTCCATTCGATAATAGTATATTCTTTATCAGTTACCTATGTCATTATATTTAAGTTATAATGTAAATTACAAGTATATATAAATAGTAATATTCTTATTATAGATCAAAGTTTGGACTTTTTCGTGTAGATTTTACAAATCCTAATAGGACAAGGACGGCGAAAAAATCAGTGTCCTGGCTTACAGAAGTATTACGTAAACGAAAATTGGAACAAAGAAACTAATACAATTATCAATAATTTGTTGCAAATAATTTTCTATAAATTTAAAAGTATTCACATTTTAAATTTTCCATAAGATTGAACACACTTAAAATAATATTTGTTTCTATTCAATAGATTACTAATTGATAATAATCTGTTTGATTGCATCGCTATTTGATTGTAAATGCGTTATTAAATGTTTTATAATGTGTAATAAAATCATGAATTTAAATTTTAAAAGATTATTCTTTATATAAAATTATGTAATGAGAGTCTTTTGAATAATATTATATAATTTAAGACAAAATTATTCACTTTAACTTCTGTAAAAATTAATAATACTTTTGACTGTAATATGCATGTTACAGGAGTCACTCTATACTCGTTAATATGTATACTTATTTATGTTATTTAATGATTATATATGAATTAATTATAACTATTTTTTAAGATCGCTGTTATCGAACGATTATAAGAATCTTAAAGCACAAATTAAGATTATATCGTAATAAGATATACAATTGATAAAGAGGATTGTTCTTACAGATTAAATCGTTTTTAATTACGAAATATGTGTGGCTACCTTTAAATTTAATAGATTACTTGGAGAAGGTGACATTGGCTTAGCAGTGACGTTCAACTTCAATAGATGATTACAATATCTAAATGCATTTATGTTCTCAATCCGTCAAAGCTGAAGGTTCAATCAAATTTCTTACACCACCGAGGTCTTTTCATTCTCCTGATTTTTGCTGAAAATTATACGTCATGGAAAGAGTATAAATCAGTTATACGTGTTAATAGCACGGTACTGATAAGGTATAAATTAAATGGAAAATTAATATGATACATGTCAATTTAACTAGAATATATACATTTTAAATTATAGTTAAAACTTTGTCCAATAATTTTTTTAATATTTTTTTAGGAAACAATACTGATAAAATTGGAGTTTTCACGAATAATTAATCACAATCTGATTCTTGTTACGTAAACATGTTATTCGTAACATGTTTTGTATACGCATTAAGCGTACTAATCTATTGTCCGTAAGTTTATTATAAAAAGAAATTATTTATTTATAAACACAGAGTTATATCAAAATTTAATCTAAAATGTACTCGTTAATTTCGTTAAAATCACCTATTATTTAAAAAAAATACTACTAATTTTAAATATATTTTTAGTTATAAATTTTGCAAGTATTTCAAAAGAGTTTATTAAAAGAATAAAGTATTTTAACTATCTGTATCTATAAGAAAATTATAATATGTAATCGGTTAAAATATTTCGTCACTTTTACGCTCTATGTCTCTTGTTCGTAATGTGTGAAAAGTGTAAAAAGTATTTATTTTATCAAGTAAAAAGTGATAAAGAAATCATTATTAGAAAATGTATATTAAAAAAATTGTACTTTTATTTTATTATTTGGTATTTAAAATTATATAATTATTTAAACGTGTATTGCGGTAGCTATTTCAGTGATAGAGGATTTGGTATCTTGTATGGGAACTGTATCGAAAGCATCTCGAGAATAAATGTTTACACCTCAGCAATCGTATTCTTAAACAAAATTAATATTAAATTTTCAACTTTATAACATTATTTTTTTGTTTAATTTGATTCATTAACATATTATCTCAATATTGAAAACAATAGATTTCTGTGTCTTTCATGAAAATAATATAATGGTCTATAGTATCTATTGATCATTAAATGATCGAGAACTCGATCCACTAGATCTTAATTAAAACATTTCCTATTTGAAGATCAATTAATGCCAATGAAGATGAAGATTTGACGTTTCCAAACGACTTCATAATAGGTTCTGCTACAGCTGCGCATCAAGTTGAAGGGGCATGGAATATCAGTGGTAAACACGATTGATTTGGTTTAACTTTTTTTGACATTATGTTCATAATAATTTTTACTATTAAAGATAAGGGCGAAAATGTATGGGATCGTTTCACACATACAAAACCAGACAAGATTAGGGATAGATCTAATGCTGATATTGCTTGTGACTCGTACAATAAGTACAAGGAAGATGTTAAATTGCTCAAAAACTTAAACGTAAGTAAATAATTTTCTGAATTTCTCCACGATAAACATAAATTCAAAACATGAAATTATATGGAGTATTGTGTTACAGATGGACTTCTATAGATTTTCTCTAAGCTGGTCCCGAATTCTTCCAACTGGCTACTCTAATGTTGTTAGTAACGATGGAATTAGATATTATCATGCTTTATTGGATGAATTAGAGAAAAACAATATAGAACCTTTTGTAACTCTTTATCATTGGGATCATCCGCAAATTTTTCAAGAATTAGGTGGTTGGACGAATGAAGTTATGGTTGACTTATTTGGAGACTATGCAAGAGTTGTTTTTAAAGAATTTGGGCACAGAGTCAAAAAATTTGCAACATTGAATGAACCATTTGAAGTTTGTCGTCAAGGATTGCATAAGGGATCATTTGCGCCAGGTAATAGAATGAAATTAAATTATGAATATTTTGATCGATTTATGAAGAAAGAATTCTTGATGGAAATTTTTTTATCAATATTTTATTGCAACTTAGTAATCAATTAAAATAATTATAGAATTATACGTCTATGTTAGTGAAAAATTTCATAAGAAAGCAAGTAATTTATAGATACAGAATAATAAGAAATATTAAACACCTCTTGATTCGTATTTCATATTAATATTTCCTTTCAGGATTGAAGATTGGGCGACACGCAGAATATCTCTGTAATCACAACATTATAAAAGCTCATGCCCGTGCATATCATATTTACAACGATGAATTTAGGGTACAGCAACAAGGCAGCGTTGGAATTGTTTTAAACTCATATGGTTTTTATCCAAAAAATAAAAATGACACTATTTCTAGCGAAGTAGCTTTCCAATATATGTTTGGTAGATATGCCCATCCGATTCTGTCAAAAACTGGTGATTATCCTGGTATAATAAAACAAAGGATTGCAGAAAATAGTAAATATGAAGGATTACGGAAATCGAGGCTTCCGAAATTTTCTAAGTACTGGATGAATTATATTAAGTAAGATACATGCATCCTATTTTATTTTGCTTAATCAACCTGATTAACTTTGCCTAGTAACCTGTAATAAAAAAAGTTCTAGAACAAAAGTCTGTGAGAACATCTACTATTCACTTTGGTTTTATTCCGATTCATTTTCGAGACTATTCGAACTTTGATTTGACGTTTTTTTTATAAAAACCCTTTTTTATTTTACGATTCAATACATATTTGAACACGAATTTTTTCAATCTTTCCAATTTTATAAAACATGAAGATTTTATTAAAAAACATTCAAGTGGATTTTCATCTAACAATATGTATGGCTTTTTAAAATTCTACAACTTTTATTCTCGAAGTTTTTCTGTTTGAGGCTACTTTACAAAATTATTGAAGGTATGTCATAAATATTGTCACTAAGGTTTTCGGCGACGTTTAGGCAATGTAGAAGAAAACAAACTGTGGGTTCGTGGGTTCCCGTGTATCTCGTCGTATATTTTTTCATGCTTTATTCTTTATTTCCGATCAAGTGTTGACAAATTGCAAGTCTGCTCATGTGACAATATTCAGGCGGTATTGTGATCATTGAAAAATAATCCTTTTGTATTAAAACCTCGGTATTCAGTTAAAAAACCATTTTTTATTTCCAGGGGAACGTTTGACTTCCTAGGATTGAATCATTACAGTAGTGATCTTGTGGAACCAACTCCTAAGACCAACAAAACTATTTACGAAAATGATGATGGGCTCATATATAGTAAAGATCCATCATGGCCGAAAACACCCAGTGACTGGCTCACAGTGTGTTCTACTTCCTAATAAATCATTTTCATTTAAATTATTTTCGCCATACGTGTCCGTAAAACATGTACTTTATAGCCTGTTTTGGGTCCGTAAAGTTGTATTTTACGGACTCATATTAATACAATAAAATACAACTTCCGACCTCAAAACAGGCCGTCATGTACGTAATACTTTACGGACACTGTAAAGTAAAATGTTACTTTATAACCTAGTACCGATAATTACCATTTCATAACAGTTTTATTTCGTTTGTCGATTTATTAATTCACAGAATTAAAATTTGTACAAAATTTTTTTTTATTGATTTGTTATACGCTAAAGAAAAGATTCTTTACGCTAATTAAATGATTAGATAAACCGTAGATTTACATACATAAGTACATTATTGCACATAGTTTTCTGTGTGACAATATGGTTGGTTACTAATTACTTAAATGATTCCCTTTACTATTTACCATATTTATCTTGAATAATTATTATGGCAAATATGATTGATACTGATTTTTAATCAATGAAAACTGATAAGTATAACTATTTTCTGGTTAACCACAGAAATTTTTATTTTCTTACCGAATAAATACGTATAAATGTGATTTTTCAATTATTTATTATTATAATCAACAATTATTTAAATTTAGTTCAACTTCAAAATAAAAACTAATTTTTCTAATCTAGATAGTCCCAGAAGGATTTATAGACACACTTCGTAAAATCAACGAAGATTATGGTAATCCACTTATATACGTTACCGAAAATGGACTTGCAGATACTGGTACTTTGAATGATTATCAAAGAATTGAATATCTTTACAAATACTTGAAAGCTATGCTCAGTGCTATAAAAACATATGGGTGTAATGTGAAAGGCTACACAGTCTGGAGTTTATTAGATAATTTTGAATGGGATAAGGGATACACGTAAGAAAAATCTTGAAGTTATCTTATGCATACAGATTCAATATTGTTTTAATTAAAAATATAATATTTCTATTTTTAATCTTTTAGGGAAAGGTTTGGTTTATATCACGTTGATTTTACTCATCCAAATAGGACGAGAACTCCGAAAAAATCAGTATTTTGGTTGAAAGATGTAATACGTACTAGAAAATTGCAACCAATTCCAAAACAAAATGTACATTGATCTCATTAAAAAAAATAAAATATTCAATTCAATCAAAATTATTTCTATTATTTCCTTACTGTAACCTGAATAGCTAAAGAAATCTCAACATTATTAAAATTAAATAAATTTTGATTAATAGCATCACAACTATAGTACTTGGAATTAGAAGTCTTTACTACGAAACTATAATAGTTCCACAATAGTTTAGATAATTTTCCATTTTTATTGTCCGTCAATGCCAATATTTAGTAATGCCCATATCTTTGGACACAATGGATCCAAAAATTTTCTTATGATATTTTTATAATTTTTTAGGAGTTATGCGAGATTAAAGAATTCTTTAAAAGCTTACCTCTACCATTCATAGCTCCTTTACAGTATTCAACAGCAGAAAATAATCATTTCATATAATATGGATAATTGTACTATCAACTATATAATAGTGATTATTTTGTTAAATTGAATTACAACAATTTCCATTCCAATCAATGATGTTGTTCATTGTTAAAAGAGTACGAGTTGAATATTTTGTATTATTACTCATAACTGCAAAAGTTTGTATTAAATCTTCTTAAAAACACAGTACTACGTAAGTAGAACTTTGACGTTTTTTATAACAATTTCCATGAAGAGTTGTATTGTAAATCACAACCCAGTTACCGGTGAATCAATATACGTAGGAATCATCATTATATTAAACTGTATATCATATAAAATGATTATTTTCTGCTACTGGGAACGATATTATACTACCACACATAATTTCTAAAGATGCTAATCAAAATGGTTATAATTATGTAAAAAAATTTTATAGGAAATTATAAATCAAAAGTGTTGAATAGCTTATAGCTACAAAGTATCAGGAAATTTGAATAACTTATATGTGGACTGAAAAATTGTCAAGGTAAAGCATATATGTTTACTGCATGAACTGTTAATTATGAGTTCATCATTATAAAGTGAATTTATTACATCGAAATTTAAAATTGATCATTATCTTCATTAACTTCTTTACGAATACAATAAGTTTTATCTTGTTATTAAACGCACTAGATGAAGATCAATATAGAACTTATTTGTATCATTAGATTATATAAATGTCACTTTTATTGGAAATTCCAATAATGATAAAAGATAACGATTTTTATAAATCATTTTTTATAACTAACATAAATTCATTATTGGTTATTGTTTGAGAATAAATGGAGGCAGCTATACTTAGTTTAGATAGTACACGAGAACTTGTGTTAATTAAGACAGATAGTTAATTTTAATGAAAAAATAAATTTAACAATAAAATATATTTATTATTAAAAAGTGTAGGATTTCGTATGTGTTATAATAATGATTATTCTTGACCAACATTTAACGCGAATATTACTGATAACTATTTGTGTTATGTAAGAATTATGTCAGTTTTGTAAATGCTGTGTAATAATAATTTTAATAATTATTTCTTCATTCATACTTTAAAGCTTTGTTAAAGCCAATAATGACATCAATTTATTATTATCTAATGAGCTATCAATCGGAGCTGGCTCATCAGCCTACCAAATAGAAGGAGCATGGAATATCAGTGGTATGTAAAATTTGTATAGTTACAATAAAAGTTATTTATTAAAATTATATAAATAATTCAATATTTACCAAATTAAGATAAAGGTGAAAGCGTATGGGATCGATATACTCACACTTCTTCAGATAAAATTTTTAAAGGCCAAAATGGAGACATTGCTTGTGACTCATATCACAAATATAAAGAAGATATTTTAATGCTAAAGAAAATGAAAGTGAGTCAAAAGATCGAAAAAGAAAAATATGATATTATTGAAAATTCTATTATAAGTAAACACAGAATATAAATATTTCCAGATGAATCACTATCGATTTTCTCTCAGCTGGTCACGAATCCTTCCGATGGGATACTCGAATATTGTCAGCAAGGAAGGAGTGAAATATTATAGTGAATTAATAAATGAATTGAAGAAGAACGATATCGAGCCATACGTGACGATTTATCATTTCGATCATCCACAAATATTTCAGGATATCGGCGGATGGACCAACGAAGTTATGGTTGATTTATTCGGAGACTACGCGCGGGTTGTTTTCAAAGAATTTGGAGATAGAGTCAAAATGTTCTCTACCATCAATGAGCCACATTTCTGTAATGGCGCATATTATACAGGAGGATTAGCACCAGGTTAATTATTTTTTGTAATATCAGTATAATAGATTTTAGTATATGACAAGAACATTATATGTTTTTTTAATGTTCAATACCACTGGATTATTATTTTTAATTTAGGCTTAAAACTGGGAAAACACGCCGAATATCTCTGCATTCACAACGTTTTGAAAGCTCATGCACGAGCATACCATATTTACAATGAAGAATTTCGAGCTCAACAAAATGGAAAAGTTGGAATTATTTTAAGTTGCACTCAGTTTTATCCAAAAAATAAGAACGACAACACATCCGCTGAGATCGCTTTCCAATATGACTGTAATAGATATGCAGCGCCAATATTTACAGAAGAAGGTGACTATCCGGAGATCGTAAAGAAAAGAATCGCAGAAAATAGTATTTACGAGGGTCTACAGAAATCTCGTTTGCCAAGCTTCTCGAAAGATTGGCGTGATTATATCAGGTACATGTCATTTCGGAATTACCTTTCGTAGTACCGAAGTGGAACCTTGAAAAGATTGTTTTCATATGGACACGAATTTGATCTAAGATAGTTCATATTTAAAGAAATATCATTAATTTAAATTTAATACATTTAAAAAGCTAAACTTTATAGTGGTACTACTGACTATTTGGGGATAAATCATTACACATCAAAAATTGTAGAGCCAGCACCAAAACCGAATAATACCATATATTTAAATGACGATGGTCTCCTATACTCATTCGACCCAAAATGGCCGGCTACAGCAAGTGAACGCTTTAAAGTTTGTTTTTCTTTTTTATTGTACAATGAAATAATTGTCAATAAAAACTTATTTTCTAAACATTTATTTATATATCATTAAATAGCATTTAAAATAACAAACACGTTTTGAGCAGATGGTACCAGCAGCTTTTGGCGATTTACTAAGAAAAATAAAAAACGACTTTGGTAATCCACCAGTATACATAATGGAAAATGGAGTTCCCGATTACAACACGTTAAATGATACGGAAAGAATTGAATATTTATATTCGTACATCGATGCTATGCTCACTGCTATTAAGAGAGATGGATGCAATGTGAAGAGTTATACAGTTTGGAGTTTGCTCGATAATTTCGAGTGGAGTTTCGGTTATAGGTATGAAATTATATCCACTTGATATTAGAATACTGAATTACTAATTGAGCGCGATACAATTATTTTTCAATTTTACAGTGAACGATTTGGCTTAGTTCATATTGATTTTAACAGCATTAATCGAACAAGGACACTCAAAAAATCAGCTATGTGGTTAACAAAAGTATTAACAGACCGTAAATTACAGAAGCCTACCATATAATAATATCATATACTGCTATTATATGTTGAAAAGAACCATTTTTTTAATTCCAACATGTAGAAGCTCTTGCGAGTGGTATACACACTCAATCACAGATGTATAAATGGTTGTCATTCGCAAAGGCGTAGTCTACTATGCACTGTCATTCATCAACAACTGCGATATACGAATAATTTAAATTTAGTTTATACTAATAAACCATGAAAATGGCTTTATACATATTGAAAGGTTGTAATTGTTCAAACATGAAATATTTTTCTTTTCACATTCGAGCATTTTGTATAATAAAAATAAGAAGCGTTTGAATTTTTCTTTGCAGCGCGCAAAGTAAACAATTGTCAACAACGGGTAAAACATAAGGTATAAAACAACTTGTAAAGCATCATCAATCCTTAATTCACAATCAACGTAAACGTCCGTATATACTTACGTGCAATCTCTCCTCGAGCTTCTTGTTGGCGGTGCGCAGTGTCTGTAGCTCGATCTCGAGCTTTCGCGTCTCGGCGGAGCTCGGGGCCTCGTCGCCTGTGTTCCTTCTCTTTGCTCCGCGGCCGGTACGCTCGAGTGTGTTCGTCTTGAGCTTTTGGATAGTAGCTTCGGCTTCGGCGAGTCGCTTTTTCAGCGCAGCTACCTCGCGACGGTGGTTCTCATCCTTGAGAAGTTCTGCCTTGGACGTGCCCGGTGCCGTATCCACCGCCGCCCGGGATGGTGATTGCGAGAGTCTAATTGCATTTAATGGGGATGCGGATGAATTATATACTGATCATAACTATGGTTTATATAATACGTAGGTAAATTATGATAGGTGGAAACGATCTTCAGATAAACGTAAGAATGTTTATTTTTTAAAAGTTATTTGCAAAATTTTCATGAAATATTTGTCAAATATTAAGGTTTTCTATAAAACTATATAACAAATAGATTGTCAAATTTAGTAATTAACCAAGAAAAGCAATTTTAATAAGGAATGTATAAATATATCAATTTAAAATGAGTTAAGCTGTTTCTTAGCGGTTTCAAAGTACTGAAAAATATTTATTATAGAAATTCACGCACGAATCGCATACAATATTTTTTTATACAGTGTGCGGATAATATATTATTAGTTAAACTTAAAATATCTTTAGATATTCCAATAAGGGAAAAATTCTTGGACAATGTAATTTTGACAATCGTGGGACTGATAAAATATCGAACAATGATAAATGATTTTATTAATAAAGCTTGCAGATTAAGTTGAAAATAAAACTAGCACATTTTGCGTGAAACTCTCCTTCTCCTGCATTGTAACTTCGCATAAATTTATAAACAAACTAATAACATGAAGTAAGCTGCATTTTCATCAAATTGACCATTCAAAGCACTGATAAAAGCAAGGTGTGCAATTCAAGATTTATCGCACTGTTTTTTAAATGTAACTAGAAATTGCTTAGTGCGCGCGTTGATCTTGTTGTTGTTCAACTCTCTGAAGTTGCTCCCTATTTCCATTGTACCCACCAATGAAATTCTTGGATAACGCTCTGAATTGGCCCTCTAATAGCTTCAATTCGATATTATCGCAATCTTCCTTTTATAGATGGATGGAATGGATGGATGAATGGAATGTAAAAACTGCAGGTTAAATATTCTAACCTTAAATTACTTTCTGAATTATAGGAGAATTGAAAGACCATTCATATAATACACAAATTATTTTTTGTTATTCTTACAGCAACATTCGCGTAATATTATTTTACCGAAAAATTTGTTTTAGTATGCGACCAGAAGTACCTCCAAAAAATACTATAGATATAATCATCGTATTTCAAATACAAATTGACTGTCTTCGAGGATCAATTATCATAAATTAACCTCTAACTGCTGGGATTTGAGGGGCTTTTATTTCCTTAGAAAATGCTTAGAACCTTATCACTATATCTTAGATATATAACCTATACAAAGTTCCGGTCACAGGTAGAGTCTATATTTATACTTTCCGGCATCCTAAAGGTTAACAATGATCAATATTTATCTTAAAAAAAGTCATAATTTACCTAGCTTTCAGCTCAGCTATGATCTGGCCATGCTTCGCAGCCTCGGCGTTCCTGACTTCCCTCACCGCCGTTTCAAATTCTCGCCTGGCCAACTTGGCGGCCCGGCGTTCCTCGTGCAGCTGCGTCCTTACTTCCGCCAGCTCCTCCCTCAGTCTCCTCGCGCCCTCCTCCATCCACTGGATGTTCTTCCTCAACCTGCTGGCCTCGTCGTGCCTGGTGATAGACCGCGAGGGCCTCATCGTAGCGCTCGGCGATTCCGTCGAATCTTTGTCCTGATCGATCACGACCTTCATTCTCGGCTGTTGAGCCTCATCAGGTTCTGCGGAGGAGCCGCTGGCGATGCATACCGTCTTCGAGCTCAGTGTGATTTTGGCGCTTGGACGTTCGGGAGTGTTGGCGCGTGTCCGCGATGGATCCGAGTCACCGGCTTTCTGTATTTTTTCGCACATACTAGCGACAATGCTCCGACACATGTCGATTATCTGCTCCGAGTCTTTACTGTCTTTAATGGTTACCTGACTGCTCGACGACTCGTCGCTGTCGCATCTGGTCACCGACGTGGTTTCGTACTTTTCAACTGTGAAATTTACATTTTTTTGCACTGCTTTTTCCGTATCCGTGTCCTGAAAATTTGCATTCGAAATAAGATCACTGTCACTACTGTCCACGATTACACTGTCACTTTTGTCAATTTTGATCAAACCCACGTCCGGTTCCACTGAATTACTGGTCGAAGCATTGTCGCAGCTGCCAACGTCACCGGGCATATCGTGCTCGACTTTTCTTCGCTTGTTGAAGTCGGCATCCATGTTTTCTGATGACTCGCTGTTTACCTCGCGTTTCATTGAAACAATCGGCCCCACTTCGGTTGCGCCATTTTGCTCATTATTTTCGTTTTTTTCGCATCTCTGTTGAAATAGATTTAGAAAAAATGTGTGTTTAGAGATCAGACTTATATGATATTTACATTTATCGTTTATTTTAATTTATTTATTATAGTGATAAGTTGCATAATATCTTATGCAAAAATTAGATTGCGATGTGTACTTAGTAGAAATGTACAAAACCTTCCTGCATTTGTTGTTATAATTATTACATAAAGTGAACTCATTGTTCCGGAAATGTAACAGTACTTTTACATGAAGACAACAATATGTATATGTTAGACAATACATTTTGATTTTTTTATATTGCAAATAATATTCTTTTAGGTATCACGTAGAACATTTGCAATTTTCTGATTTCCATTCTGCAAAAATTTTTAGATTTGTATTTATGGAATTGTTGTCTATTATAAGTGTTTAGAGTTAGATATTATACTAGTTGAACGTATAAAAATCCTGTTAATCTTAAATGACGACTAAATTGTTATTAAATGTTCCAAATTATCAAAAAACGTTAAAACAATTATATTTTAAAATTTCCATAATACATGGCATGAAATGACTGAATGAATTACTTTCTTCGTGACAATAATTCGATTATAATGATTAAAAATAACTCTAGCTTGGTCCTGAATCATTCCAACAAAACAGCTCAATATGAACTATGAAAAAAAGAAAATGTAACTAGAGAGAGCGAGAGCTTTTTGAATTATTTTTCAGAATTCAAAAAATTTTTATTCCTTCAAAAGTTACGTAAGTTTGAAGTTGAACTTAAAATACATAAAATATTGCAAACAATACTATTTTTAAGTTTCCTTTTATAAAATCGAATTATTGTTAGCAAAAAATAAGTTATTCCGTCGAACTTTTACATATATTTTTTTACAATAAGATAGACCTAAATAACAAGAAAAACTTTGCCCGATGAGCGTGCTTTCAAAAAAATTTTTTTTTTCGTTACGTAAGAGCGAAATTATCTGTAGAATCGTTTATATATTATGTAGCCACTCACCGTCGCATCGCCAGCCTTGGGCCCGCGTATGCGCGATGCTAAATTGGAGAAGAAGTCGCCAATTCGCAACTTGCTGCTCGGGTCGGAGCGCCGCCGGCCCTTCTCCGGCGGCTGCACCGCTGTTGCCTCGGGGCGCGCCACTGATGCCACCCTTGTCGTCGCCGCCGCTTTCGCCGGCCGATGTGGCGGCTCTTCCGCCTGCTGACGGCCACGCTTTCTCGTCGTCGCGCGACCGATAGGCGCACTTGCCGCTGCGGCGGACGGGCGTCTCGTGGCGCGCTGCCCGGTCGTATTTTTCGTCGTCATCATGATCGTTGTCGTCGGGGGGTTAGTGTTCGAGGTCGCGTTGGATTTCGTCGAGGTGACGGTGTCTCCCGCTCGGGGATTCATTCTGGTCGTTTCTGCGGGTAGAAAACAGATGGTTATATACAGATATATCTATAATAGGTAAATTAATGACTTTAGGTGGGTTGGTGTCCGGAGAAAGGTTCTGAATGTTGGAAAAAGTGGCTTGTCATTTGCTAACGAAATTCAAGTTAATGAAAATACTTTCGATATAAAAAGTGGGATGGGGGTAGCTTTAAAGAAAAATTATCAGAAATATGAAAATAACGATAGGTAGCTAAAGTTGCCGTAAACAATTCTGACAGAACGAGTGAAAAGCGAGAGTTATATTCTTTTAATATTTTGGTTATTGTATGCGTTTGCTGTTTAATGAGCATATTTTCGTCATTCTTATCTGTGGCATTTTATTTTCTGCATAACTACTTATCTTCGGCATTTTAGAGTTCATCTGTTTGTTTTTTCGGTGTTCGACGTTTCTTTATTTTTAAGCTTTTGGTATTGTTAGTTTTCGGGAAAAATATTTTCAGCAAATCTATCCCCAACCTAAAAAGCGCTTTTCTATATTTAAGGACTTCATAGCATTATGCGCGTTATTAAAGTTTGCGGTTATAAATTTTGTGATGGACTGTGAAAAGTTTTCTTCAAAGCAAATTTTGCGGTAATATATTTTAAAATAGTTGTGCCCATGACAGTTTGAAGCTTGCTTGACGTAACGAGAGCCTGTCAATGTCATAGTAACTATAAAGGGCTGCTAACATTTATTTTAACTAAGTCATCCTGAAATAAGGACACGATGATTGCGTAGTTTGGAGACTGTTAAGTCCATAACCTATAGGAACACTGGATCTTCTGACGACAGAACATAGTTAGTTCTATTAAAATATATTATTTCTTATCTTTATGTTTTAATATATTATGTAGTATTTCTATAGTTGTTTAAAGAAAGAATCAAAATTAATAAAAAGTTTTTTATTTTTTATATATTTATAATTTAGAAATATATACATTTTAATATGTACTTTACCTCTTCACATAACCGTTATGGCAAATAATTATCTCAAGTAAAATACGTGAAGATTAGATTCAAGTTAAAACTTTTATAATGCCAGAATAAATTAAGATCTCAAAAAAACGCAGCGAATTTAAGCAACGTGGAATCACACTGTAAAGCGTGGGAAAGTAGTCACGCTTTGTTAAGTGCATGTGCTCTACATTTTGCTCGAGTTTCGTTAAAATAGTCTTTACCGCGTTATGCAATTCTGGCTGCTGTTTTAAAAGAGAATAGAAAATAGGATGCCAGAACAATAGCGCGTTCTTTTACTGTATTTAAAGTAGCGAGACCTCGTTAAAATTCGAGAATCTTTTTGATTTTGTTGTGAATTAATTTTAAGATAAATATTTACAAATTTAATGTATACAAACGTATGTAAGTATAATTTGTAAACATAAGACCTTTTATGAATTTGCTATAAAATTACTATTTTTATCAAGTTTTCACAACTATTTAAAACGGATTTTTATAACTCTTTCACTTTAATTATCATTTTGAAATAACGAAATTTAATTGCATGTTAAATACCGTACGTTTTCGCGGTTGAGTGAGAAGACAATTTCATCTAACTTTTTCTTTGAGTGAAGTCAATGGCATTGACCAATACTTTCTCTGCATAAAAATGTAAAATAACAGTCATTAAAATTCCGTAATAAGACACGATATCACAGAACTTTAACGTATAATTTTGCGTGATTTCTTTTCAGTTCAGACATATCTTAGTCGAACCTAAACTTTTCAATCAATACACAACTTTAATAATCACGTTGAGAACTATAATGAATTAATAAAATGAAATAATTAGATAAATTTTGTTAAATAATAAGATCTACATTGCTAATAGTAATTTATAAATTGAATTATTTACGTCTAAAAATTTCTACAATAAGATTACATTTAATTTAACCATAATAATACCGTTCGTATTTCATTGAAATATAAAAATAAAACTATTTAGTTATATGTTTCTCTACGATATAAACTAAATTGCATTAATACCGCTTGACCAAACTCAGAAGTTTACATGACTACTAGACGAGTCTATATCGTAGAGAACTTCGTATAAATTTGTACGTTTCGAAATTGCCCTATTTACTCTGCCTCAATATCCGCTTTTAGTTCCAATCAAATAGGTTGGTAGAAAACAGTTGCAGAAAAAAACAAACTAGGTCCAAACAAATTTTACTCTAGTATAGCCAAGCAAGTTAGATAATAGTTCATAATACATTTACATGAATTCTTAATGATTTAATTAAATATAACATTTTAAATACTGCAACCTGGCTATTTTAAAATATTAAAACTGCAAAGAATCATCGAGATAAAATCTTATTTAAAACTACAAACTAGAAGTAAACTAAAGCTCACTCTGGAGAAAAAAAACCGACCCAAAAATTCGGCCATGCCTTGTTCACCGATCAATCATTCGCAAAATCTGCACGTGTTCTCCCACGACCGTGGGCGTGAAACGCTACGTCGCTCTTTCCTATTCGTTTCCCTCATCCGCGATCCGGCTCTTATGAAATTGTAGACTTACGTGCGTGCGCGCGTGCGTAAAAAAAATAGGCCGCCCTGTGTTTTATTTGAGCCAAGCTCCAGCTGGATCCCATACAATTTTTCAACGCGCTTGCGCCATGATGTATCACGCGATTAATAAGTGCGCGTAAAAGCGAAATTTTACATGGTAAAGGAGTGGCTGCGGTGAAAAATATTTTGATAGAGTGAGGTTGAAAAAATTTCTGTTTTAAACCTCGTATACTTGTACAATATAGTGTATTAAAACAAAGCTTTTGTTTGTATGCAATTCGATTTTACAAACAGAAAATCCATTTGACGAGTCGGAAAAGATTAGTATGAAGAATTAAATGCCAGGATATTGTCTTCGAATCAAACTATCTTCTAAATGCAAGCCATTATAGGTTTACGATTGGTTCATCGTCATACATTATAAAAAAATACTCTTATCTATAATTGGTTAAATGGAAACAAAAAATAACTAACTAACGAAAATGAAAATGATATCTATCTGTAGAGCAGTTATTTAAATCAATATGAAAATAGGTGCATCAATATACAGTCGTGCAATTTTATTACAGGATTTAGTTTGCGTGGGTTTAGATGTAAATCACGCCCCGATTTCAATTATGCAAATTCTACGCAATAACTGCTGATTCATTTGCATACTGCAATAATCGATTTAATCTTTGACAATATTTGTACGTTCCACGCTAACAAATAACAAGAGGAAGATTTATCATTAAAATTCTGTGTAACAATGTTTATCCTTTATGATTTTTCAATAATTAAATAATGAAGAAATATCAATTTATATATGCAACTTTAATTATAATAGTTCCAATAATATATTAATGAATGATTACATTGTAAGAGTTACTTTCCTAAAATAGCCTTTCGCACAAGTAAACGAATCAGTATATAAAGGCCGTCTTGGGCAAGACAATGCCCACGTTCGTATATTTATAAGCGAATGGTATACTGAACACACAGTCTTATCTCAGGAGACAATGAAGTCTAAAGCGCAGACTTGAATGAAGCACAAGCTTAATATAATAACAAAAAGGTATGAAGTATAGAAGCTCAACTGCTTTTCTTCATTGTCTTAGTTTTATTCCCGAATCAGCAGTAAATTTAATTGCCTCTATATACATGTCTATACGTATACAGAGATACATTGACATTGCTTATCCTTTACAATACTATACTAAAGCTCCCACCCACACAACAGCTGTTTACAAAGCAACCCGAAACTACGTCTTCCAACTGTTTTTTCTTTCTCTTCCCACTAAATCCCCATCAAATGAAATTGGAAAAAAGACTGCTCATCCTCATTTACCTCCCGTTAATTAACAGCACACAGCTCTGCACGCCACGCGAAATCACATTACGAAAGATCCTCTTTCGCTACAATACTGTACTCTTTCACGAACTCATACATCGTACATACTCACGCTCTCGCATTACGCGTGCTATATAGAGGACAATGAGCAGAGACGCTGCAACGATGTATAATGCTCTCGGAGCAGTGAATTCCACGTCGGGTGGCTCTTCGAAGCGCGCGCGCGAGAAAGAGAGGAGAGTGACGTCGTCTCGGCGCGCTCTATTCATAGCAGCGACGTGCGACCCCACCCCCTGCGATGCTGCGCGCGTGTGCGTATAGCAAACTTGCGACGGAGCTTTCGCTGTTCGACGTGAGTATGTCGGACGCCTGCGGTTTTCGTTGAGTGGTTGGTTTTGAATTTGTAGTGTGGGTGGAGGTATAAAGGATACCGGGAATAAATGCTGACTTCATAGGGTGCCATTTTATGCTAAAATTTTAATTATTGGGCTAGTGAAAAATTTTAGTTATTGGATTAAGTGAATATTTTAGTGCGAGGAAGTTGTTAGTTTTTTTTTTATTTCTGAGCATTGATTGATTTTACAGTTAACGCGTTTATTATAATGAAAAATTGGTAAGAATGATGTAGATTTTAAACCTGTTTATGGAAAATTGTGGAAATTGATAAGTTAATCGGTTATTCAGAATAGTGGACATTTTTGACAGTAATGAAATTAAATTTTCAGTAGCAAATAATGAATTAGTGACGGATTTACCTTTGGTTTAGTTTCGGAGAGCAAGTTTTATCAAATCTACAATCATTTTATAGTAATTAATTCATAAATTAAGATTCATTATAAACAAATCTTATACAAAATAGCGATGATTATATGTCTTATTATCCAAACATCATCTGAAACTTGGATAAATTTAATTAAGAAGAAACCATTTATTTATACCTACAAAAGCCATTGTGAGGAATGTCAAACTTAAACATTGTTAAATATATTTCTTTGATTCGTATAATAAATGGTCTATTGGTTAATCTCATAAAGTCCCGCTTTTATAAAAAAAAAAAACAAAATAAATGCTCACAAAGCATGCTTTAATCTTTGGTCCAAACAAAATTATTTAATCTAGCCACGAGAATTTTAGTAAGAATTTAGTTCCGTCATCTATTACATCTATTTATTACTATTTAGGTCACCGAGTTTAACTTAGCTAAACAACATAAAAATAAAATATGAATTATAACGTTATAAATTTAGACTTAAACTTTTTATCTATTTTTTCTTAGTTTTATTACTCATGCTACACTTTTAAGAGATTAATTATAGTTTCTTATCATACAAAACTTTCATCCACAGTAGTATTATATTTAAATAGAGTACAATAACTAGTAAAGATACTTCCTTTACTTCATAAATTAGAAATTCAAATAGATAAAATAAAACGAATCCAGATAGCTAATTAATTAAAACTCAATAATTTAATTAAAAGTATGGGGTTTTCTATTAATTAAAACTAAGCTTAAAATAATTTTCTTTTGCAATCGCACATCCTAATTCTTTATCTGTGGACACATATTGTATACCAAACTTCCACCATTACATACAACATCCTTATCTTTACTAAACACACTCCACACCCAAACATCCTAAAAAGTCGTCACAGTTCACGCCAGCCGCTCCACGTTATAAACCCATCATCAAGCTCCGACGAGACATTCACGCCCCGTGACGAATTTGACGAGCGACATGGCCGCGCTCCAGAAAAAACGCCAGCAGCAGCCTTTGCATAATTCACTAGCGACGCTTTTATTTTTCGTTCACGCCCGACAATCGGCTAGAGCTTTCTCCCTGTCGTAAAACGTTACGATGATGCGGCGCGAAGGGCGGCACGATTGAGCTGTAAGTTGCAGGGGGCCCTGCCGACGCGCTCGATTTAAATCTGTTGGCGAGGTGAAAGAAAAGAGAGGTTTTTTTATTGAGATTGCGATGCTGAGATTTGATGGGTTAGTCGTGTTTTTTGGAGGGTCTACAGTATTGACTATAGTTGAGTGTGTTCTGTAACTTTGTTGGAGTGCTGCTTTTGTACTACACATTTAAAAAGGTTTTATATTAATGTACTATTTTAAAGCTGTTCAGAAAGGTTCTTCAATTTTTTCAATTTATCAGTTGTAATATTATAGGAAAATTTAATAGGTTTGCGATAATCTTAATAATCTAAAGAAATATTCTACTCTCAAAGAATCCAAGTCAAAATAATGCATTAATAACTATAGAAGCACATTGAAATAATCAGTAACATTAATTATTACTTTTCATATTAGTTGATATTCTGCATACAAGTATTTTAGTTTCAGATGCTTATTTATTAATGAATAAGAAGACTCGTCAGAAAACAATAACAGTGTTCTTTTAAGCATAACTTTTCCAGTTCACTTTATATTTAACTCATGTATATTTCCTCAAGCTGTATGATAAATTCTGTCGGGCTGCAGTGAAAATCCCAGTTTATTCGATTTCTTCGTTTTCTATAAATATCGCATGCGAGATCGACGAAAGATACGAAGGAATAAACTTCGATGTTTCAGTCCGATTAAATTTCTATGGATTTCTCTTTCATTTATTTTTACATCGAAAATTCAAACTACTTCGAATTATAAATACTGTGAATTATATATATTTGATTTGATAATTCAATAAAACAAAACCTTTTCTCTGCTTGAAATTGATACGATATGAAAGACAATTGATTTAAATAAAATATTTAAATTCGTAAAACATAATGTCTATTAATTAATATTGTGTAATTATAAGGTAATTTAAGCGAATTCGAGAAACAGAAGACAATTACTTATGCAATATGTAGCACTTTCAATGCCAAGTTAATTATGTTCATGAGATCTTAATGAAGTCTGATAAGTGAGGGGTTTTCTCCTTGTTGAATTTTTACATAGCTTTTTACTCGTTAATAATTTCAAATTAATCTCGAAATCAAATCTTAATAAAAGTACAAGTAAAATTACTTTTTCTTTCTTCATTAATTATATTGAATAATACTTCAAAAACTGACTGACAAACAAGCGACCTTTCAGTCCAATAAAAAAAAATTACTCCGAACAACGCAGGTTGAACGACTCCGCTTCCCACCTCAAGTGTCGCCCGAGAGACCAGCCTGACGTAATAATAATCGGCCGAAAAAAGCCTCATAATCCCGTACACACGCGAGAGCGGTGTTAGCCTACATTATACACAAAGACACGCACGTGAGTCAGCACACGTCGCTCGCAAATCCTGCGAGTATGTCTCTTTCTCTAATGCTTATGTATGTGTATATATATATATATATATATATATATATGTATGTGTATACACATATATCGAAAAGCCGTCTGTATATACACGTGGGCGTCGTTCGCGAGCAGAAACAATATCGCGCAACTTTCTACTCTGTTCACGGGCATGGCGAAATGAGACGGAGATTTCGGTCCGATCGGGTAGGTATAGATTTTTGGAATTTCAGCATTGAATGGGGTGCCACATTACGGATTTTCCAATGCGAGTTACGTATTTGTATTTATTTGTGTTTAAAACATTGATAGTTATAGATAGAGATGACAAAATTTAGAAATGCTTTTTAAAGTTTAGGTATGTTGACTTTTATTATAGAAATTGATTACTTTCTTATTAAAAAGAATTTTTTATTAAAGAATAGCAAAAATATTTTTATCTTCAACCAGATAAATAATATAAAATAAAAATATATATAAAATTTTATATTTGGCAAGTGTAATAGTTTTGAAGATAATTACAACCCTTTTAATGAGTTACTTTCGCTCATCACTATGAAAATACTTCTGTCGTTAAATCTTTTATCACTTTTACCGTTTCTTCAAATAAAGGTATCAACAAAGTTTCAGTGCATATACAAACAAACGGGGCTATTGTTCTACGGCGAGTCGCATTTTCTTTTCGTCCCATCATCGATTTCTCTTTGTCCTGTGTACGTAAGCATGCATTTAAGTTTCGCGGATATTTTCTTCGTATGAAGAAATGTAGTTTCGAGCGTGGGCACACAGCTGTGGGCTGAAAAGATGATATGGCAAAGCTGCACTTTTTCTCGGAACGCAAGCGTATATATACGATATGCACGTTTCCCCATTGTTTAGCGCGAATCCTCAACTCACATTTTTATAGAATGCTAATGTGATGTGCAGTGTCATTGCTTTCTCGAAATGTGTTAGACAGCGCTTTGGTTGGGATTTTGTCGTTGACGAAAATTTAAAATTGGAAAGATTTCAAAATTAAATACGCAGAATAAGAGCAATTATGATGTTTTTCGTTGCAATAGCACATGGTTAGTTACTATTTAAATAATAATACGGTCGTTGCCTATTCAAATAATATTTAACTACGACGTTTGCCATTTAATGCTAATGATAAGCTATTTTAGCAACCGTCATATCTATTCAACTATTTTTAAAAAGAGTAATAATTCACTTGTATAGAGATACAGTAGGAATTTTAAATGTACCAGTCTGCTGGTATCAACCGCGTCACGTGAACATTTCTGACAACAGAGCTGCAAAAATTAAGCGAGAAAATAAAATGTTTCTAAATATATTATGTGTACAAATAGAGTCGGTTGAAAAAAACTATATCAAAACATTGTTTTGGTTTGTGTTCGAGATAAGATTCTTTCTCTGTTTTATTTCACTTTGCACCATTTTCATCCGCCCAACGAAGGTCTTATCGAAATTGGATCTGGATTTAGAGATGACAGTCGTCTGGCACAGAAATAGCAGACAGAAAACATTCACGATTTCCGCTCACTCAGTTCTCTTTTGTTATAATGAACCACCGCTGAATATAAATTACTTCTAGTTAGATCAAGCGATTTTTTATCATAAAATAATCAGTCAATATGAAATGATTCTTATATATTTACTTTTATATTAATGAATTATGTTATAATTTCAAAAGAAGATAAACGAACAGTTTTATAAACGGTTTACTTTTTAAATTCTATTAAACGATTTACTTATTACAAATATATATGTTTTAATATTACATACTGTATAGATTGACATAGAATGTTATTTCTGGGACATCATATACTGTATCGCGTTGTTAATTTGGGTAACGAAAGATTGCATATATATACATTACCAGTTTGCAGACAACTTAATTTATTTTGAAAACGCTGAGACAAAATTTTCACTACTACATATCAATAAATAACTGTCTACTATATAATTACGATGTTATACATTGGCAAAAAATGTTGCCATCAAGGCTTCTAAAATATTTTCAGCCTCAAGGCCTCGACATAATTCAACCGCAGCAGGCTTGTAATACCACGTAATCTCCGCATATTCAGAACCTTTTAACCGAACCACACTCCCACCACACTTATCAACCATCATTCTCCCTAAATCTACCCGAAGAGATTCGATCTTTACTCTCGCGCGCACGCGCAAGCTCGATCGCAAGCTCTTACCGTCTTCGTAAGTACGACTCGTACGAAGGTCTCTGTCGATCGTACACGCGCGCTCTGTCGTTCTTGCCCTTCCTATTGATTTTTCCTTCTTCTTCCTTTTCTTTCTCGCTTAGAGCACTTCTTAATCAGGCGCGAAAGAACAACAAAAAAAGCCGCAAACAGCGCGCGCGTGCCGATCGTGAGCGAGAAAAAAAGAGGCTCTCCACGCACGCGCGTGGGACAGCCCGTCCACCTCGGGAGAGACACCGTCAGTAACTAGAGCCCCTCCGAACTGCTGCCGCCACGAGAGAGAGAGAGTGAGGAGAGCCCATCCTCTCTCTCTCTCTTTCCGCCGCCGCCACCGTCGCTCGCCTACATACTTATAATAGCCACGCGAGTGTGCGTGAGCGGTCGAGAGAGCTTTGCCAATTGCAAAGCCGACTCGCGGCGGTTTCGTTCATTGATACGAATTACGACAGCGTGTGTGTGTGTGTGTTCATGCGTGTGTGTGATAGTTTGACTATGTATGATGCGCACTTGGAAAATAGGGGGTGCAGGACTGAGTGCAAGGTAAAGTAGTTGAGCGATTGTCGATCGGTTGTTCGTTTCTGGATGGAGCGAAGCGAGTGGGACAATTTGAGTCTGCTATTATAAAGACTTTGCATGGAAGTTTAACTGACTTGAAGAGTTTCAGTAGATACGACTTTATCAGTCTTAAAAAAAATTTCGCATAAAATTGTATAATAAAATTGTATAAAATATTTAAAACTTGTCCATATTTAAGAAAATAAAGTTATTGCAAAACTTTTAAATTTCAAATAGGTATAATTGATGTCAGATATTAATTAGTTAGACAATAACTGATAATATCTATTATTATTAGAATATCTATAAATAACGTACGAATAGAATACGTAGATATTATACGGTTTAAAATTTATAATGCCAAATATAATTAGCTATATTGAAAATTGAAGATTCAATTTCGAGAAATATTCAACAATTTGTGAGCACCTACTTTTCGCTGTAGCAGTGTAGCCGTTATACATGAGTAACTCGTAAAGAGCGAACGAAGGGCTTGAAACGCGGACACGTGTTATAACGAGGAAGCAAAGCAGATCGAGTTGCTTCCTATGCTGCCTATGCTGTGTTAAGTGAGGCAAAACGAGGCTAATCGACGAGCTTGTCGACAATTTTTTTTTTTTTTTACTTCGTGTCTCATTTGCTACTCTATAAAACGTTAGGTTTGTCAAAGGAAACATTTAAAAGAGAATTAGTTCATTGATTAAAATGAATTAGTTCGTATTAAAATTACTTTCCCTTTTATAAAAGGCCACTCAATTATTTTTCAGATCTCGTCTGGCTAAAACTGCCAAGGTTAGAAAGGAACAGTTTAAGGCAAATGAGGTATTATGAGAAAAATTGCGTGGGTTTGCTCTCCATTCAGGCCTATTCTTCGACCATTATGGCTTGAAATTATAAAAATCGTGATAGCGTTTAGTTCCTTTTGTTCGAAGTTCACTAATGAGCATAATAACAAGGATGCAAAATTTCGAAAGCTTCTCTCCGATTTTACGCAATCAGTCGGTGATAAAAATAGTGAAATATTAAAAAATATATTCGAAATATATTATAAAGGATGTTCCTGGTTTTACTGATGAATGTGATTTTTTACGATTAAATATTTATGTTAAGTTTTTAGCTTAAGGTTTACGTACTTAAAAATGTATATACATTGAAAAAACAAGCTGGGGGGGGAGGGTTTACTGTATTACTAGTAAAATCGAATATAAATGTTGAAATCATCTTTTCGGGAAGAATGAACTATAATATTTATGTTAATCAGATTCTGCTAGAAATGTTAATGATAAATCACCTATATTTTTTCGTTAAGTTTATTGCCAAGTACTAGTAATACTTTTATGTACATTGTACTATTATTAAGTTATTATTATTAAATATATTGATTTTTGTTAAAACTTATTTCATTTGATGAACACAATAACTATATAATATCGTTAATTTTCTATCAGGATAAACATATCAATTTAAATAAAACAACTGTAAAGTATAATAAACGCAATATTATTAAACAGACCCTATTTTATGGTTTATTTAACATTAATATTACAATTCAACATATAATATGTGAAAAAATCTCAACATATAGTATTTAATAGCATATTTTATGAAAATTTTTACCACAATTTTCAAGGTATATATTATACTTTATAGTACTTATATTTAATTGGTCTGTAATCAGTGACACGATTTACATTATATAGAAAACAATTATAAACTAAATAACTTCATCTTATTTTCCTTTATAACTCCGAAAAGTCAGTTTTAGTCAAATAATTTATAGTAAAACGTTAGGAAAATTTGTTAATTTTAAATTTATTACTATAAATAGAAATGAAAACTTAACCTCAGCAGGGCCAGTCAAAAAATATAAAAATTAAATTGTAACACTGAGATAAAACAAGAACTCCCAGCATGGTTGTGAGACTCAAGCTCGAAGCGCAGCTCTGCGCCGCAGCAATGTGGATGATGACTACGGAGGTCACAGGCCACACGCCAGCGATATGAGAGGCGAGAGAAAATTAATACCACGACGGGTGGCTGCGGTGCATTAACGCCAGCCGTAGCGGCCTAACACTGCGCGCGTGCGCCTGGTATATGTATGTGTGCATACATTGTCGTATGCGGATATGAATTGGAGGCATGCGGTAGCAAAATTTTCAGGGCAAACTTTGCCAATCCGTTAGAGAACTGCACGCGGAGGTGTGTTTGTGGTTGATGGATTGTAGGTGATGTGCATTTGAAAGCGCTTTGTAGAAATTTAATTAGGTGAGGAAGGAAAAAAATATATAACTTGTAAATGTGATTTATTTGGAAGGTATAATGCGCTCAAATACTAGATTCGGATGTATAATTGCGTGGTATGCTTTGGATATAAAAGTATTGAGGAAGTCATAGTAATAAAAAGTTCCTCCGGAAATTTGGAATTATGGATATTTTCAATTTTATTTCCAATGTAGGAAAATTTTATGTATTATATTTAAAATAAAGAAAATAAAATGAAAGAGAAATTATCCTTTATTCGCTTTTATAAAAATTAAAAAATTCATTTCCTCTTAAAGTTATAATAATTTAAATTAAGCGGCGAGAATGCATAATATACGCTAAGACCACCGGTCGATTATAATAATTTATCAGTTCATTTTAGTCGCTTAATTTTAAACCATTATAATTTTGGAAGGATATAAAATCTATCAATTTAAATAAAAACCAATCAAGGCTAGTTTACAATAATTTCATTTTTTTTTATTTAAAATGAAACAAAAAAAACTTTAACGCGAGTTTCAGCTATTGGAGACTATTAGGTATTGTGCAGGTTTTATCCATTGTTTAAACTAATACATAATATCCTATATAAAAAAAGAGATGGACTTGAGATTGTCACCTCTAATGATTGTGATTGGTCGATTTGAAATGGCATGTAAAATTTGATTGGCACACGATAGGGAGCGCGCAGTGCCCATTGACACTTCTATAGTATGTTAAAAAATTTTAGCTCATACACCATAACATAAAATACTTCTCCATTATCCTCATGGTTATCACAAGAGTAATAATTCAAAAGTTAACGTCAAATATATATAGAAATATACATTTTATTTGAATCATCATAGATTGAACAGTAAGAAAATAAAAGGCTTTCTATTCTCTTCAATTGAACCCTTTTTGACGCTTTTTCATATAAATACTTAAAAATTAAAAAAATGAACACCTTGCGTATACAAATATATATTTGTTCATTATGAATTTCACGCATCGTGTTTATTTGATAAAAGCTCTTAAAAACCGAACATCGTCAACAGACAGGGTGATAAATTGCCTCGTCAACCTATAATCCAATTTGCACTTTAGTGATGAACATGATAATTATTGATTTTAGGATAGCCTTGTGCGTAAACGATTTAATATCATTGGCAGTATCAATTTTCCAGTTATGCTCATATTTCAAAAAGATAGAAAGGATATGAAATAAACGTTGAATAATTTGTTTTACATAATAAACAAATTTAATGAGGTATAACGATCCTTTCTGAGTTTAATATAGAACCGCACTATATAATTTTGAAATTTATTAAAAGCAATACAAATTTTACAAATATCAATAAACAAAATCTAATAATTTGTAAAAATCATAACAAAAAATTCTGCTGCAAACTAGAAGTCAATTCTTTAAAGAATGCCTTAAAATAGCATAAGTTTATAAAAAAAAATAAAAGACTCACCGTAGCGCAAAAGAATTCACTTAAAACAAAGCCGTTAAATATTGTCCGTTCCTTCTCGGCGTCCTACAAGAACGCTAAATCAATTTTCTCTTCACTGATCCTTTTTTTCAGGAAGTGGAGCGCGTTAGAGTCGACCCTACGGATGATTCAATGCTCCCGAAGTTGCAATTCACAAATTTCGCGCTCAGAGTCCCCTTTACCCCCTCCTCTGGCAACAATAGCCGCGCAGCGAGGCATGCACGCGCGCAGAGGTGAGGTGCCCCCCTTCAATTTTCCGCTCCTTTTCTCTCGAATGGCACACAAAGTCGTCACAGAGCGGAGGGCTCGCGTGCGCAGCAGTATAACTCTCGTAGTAGTATAAGGTATATATATGTACAGAAACGTCGATGCTGCGCGAATGGTTCAAACTTTTACGATAATTTGAATTTAGAATGTCCTTGTCGAGGAGGGTAGGGTTGAGTGGAGAAGAAATTATTGAATATTCGGTTTTTTTAAGGGAAAGTGTTTGTCGCGAGGATTTAAGGGAACCCAAAAACTTTGGAAGGCAGTAATTTAAATAGTTAAGGATATACGAAGATTGCGTTGATAACTAAAAATGTTCTTTTGGTTTATATAATATATAGGATTCAGCGTTCAAGCCGTATTAAAATATTGAAAAATAGAGTTATTGAGTTTCTACAATAATTAATATTGATACAACAATATATTTTCGTCAATACAATTTAAAGCCTTTTAGATATTTAAATTCATAAGAAGACACATATAAAGCAATAGAAATGCCATAGAAAATAATAAAAGGTGTTTATTTGGCAAGGTGACTTGGCACTAAACCAACTCTGTATATTCGCAAGTGCAACTAACTCGTATAGTACCTTTGAGGAAATACCATTTAATTTTTAATTGAGTTAAAAGTAATCTTGCGAAAAAAGGCCAAAAGTCATCGCAAATGAATTTCCATTAAGCTATTTTTAAATTAATAATAAAAAAGTTGGAACATATACTGCCAGAATGATTTAAAGGATCTTTGTATAATTTTGAAATAACTTTATTGCTTCATTTAATCCTTTTGATATAATTCATAAATGATAAGCTTTCGACTACTTTTCCTCTTCAATTATATATTTTTAACTTTTGAAATTGCAAAATTGATTGGACAGAATTAAAAGTCTGTTCTCATTTTTTTTCAACGTCTAATTTTCCAGGCTTCACTAAAAACGCTAAACCCGCTCATAATTGAAATAGTTAAACCATAAAACTTCAATATTCAAACTAGCAAGTAAAGTGTAATTACCTATTTCGCAAACATAGTCACCTTCAATAAACTGAAAAAAATACTCCCTCACTTGCATAAATCCTCCAGCCTGTTCATCACGGCGTTCCTGCCTCTCGAAACCTCAAAACGAGCAACCGGTCATCGGCCTTTCACCCGCGTCATCGATTATATACACCAGCAGTCCGTGGCTTTTTCTCTCTCTCTATCTCTCTCACCTCTCAAAAAAAAAAAAACGACGAAGTGCAGCGACGCAAGCCAAGCACTGCGCATCGATGCAGTCGCCCGCTAATAAAATCCATTATCGGCGAGGCGAACTCGACCAATTTATCGAGTTATCCGTGCACGAGGTATAGGAAAGGGGGAAGGAGAAGCGCGCGTATTACCACAAGTCTCTCTCTCTCTCTCTCTCTCTTGGGGGCTGGAAACCGCGTTACCTAATTACCCAGGGCAGCTGCGGCTGGCCGGAAAGGGATTCGGTTCCGAAGGTATTGCATTATGCTTCTACCGCTACTGCTATGTCGCTGATTAAACGTGGCGGCCAAGTAACTTTTCTCGGATAACACGGTGACCAGAAACAACAGCAACGGGAGGAGCAGTGAAAATTGGAATGCGAACGCCCATTGGCATGAAGCACGCGACCTCGTTTCCCAATGGCGAGTCGCATTTTGTCGATAGCTGCTAGGTAATATACTATCCGTATGTGTATGTGTACGTGCGTAGCTGTCGCGTGAAATCGATGCTTTTGAAAATCGTCGCATTTGAATTATTGCTGACGGCCGGCTCGTTGGCTTATTTGATGTTTGTTTGGGAGGTAGAATTTGCCGGGATATTCATATGTGTGTATGATAGAATGCGAAAATGTGATTTCCTGTTGTATCGATCAGTTTGTTGCTTTTAAATATGTAAACATTAATTCAATATTAACAAAGTGTATATCAACTTTCAACTGGAAAATAAAATGCAGAGTTGGCATTAAATATTACTTGAAAAAGTCAAATGCGTTGACGTTTTTGTGTTTACGTAACAAAAGTATTTTACAGTAATAAAATGGGTAAACGTTCATCAGTACAGCAATGATAAATATTTTTAGGAAATACCATCCGATATTAATTATGTACAGTTTAAATTTCGGTTCTGTGCTCTGACACCAATTTGATGTAGCGAGCTCAATATAATGCCTGTATATTTTCGTAACAACATGGCATCAGCTGTAACCTGTTTACCATCACGATTTCTAATTCATAATAAACACGTTTATGATTTTGTCCCTTGATTCGCAGAGAGAGCATTGTTATTTTAAACCAACCGAGACGAACAAACTTGACACTTTTCAACGCTAAAATTGTCAAGAATTTAAAAAATCTGTATTTCCTAAGTTTCATCGGTGGTGATTATTCTTTTACTTCTATTCAATCAAATGTAAGTGCGCATCAACCAAATATCACTTAATATTTTAATCACAAAACTATTAACGATAGAAAAGCGGTGACCAAAAGCGCAAGGATGAACCAGGTAACGCGTATGAAGCACTCCCGGGCGTACCATACGACCGTGCACTGGATACTGACCGAATGGACCAGTGTCGTGGATATGATCAACAACCGCTTCAAATCCCAGCAATTCGTTCTAAATCACAGCGGCATCATTTGCCTCTTCGAGCTCCAATTCGCCGACACCGGCGCCGGCGTGTTGCTCATGACCATAGGACCCCGTCCGTATCACATTAATATTACCCTGTCGATCCACATCCTCGATTGCAATATGAAGAAGGAGGTGCTTGTGTCCGAAGAGAGTGTAAACCTAACGTGTGGCGAGGATTTGACGTTCCTGCGCTTCGACACTGACGACGACCTCGAGATGATGAGCTACAGCGACAACGATTACCTCACCATCTGCTGCGAGGTATACGAGGATTGCAGTGACGACGACGATGAAGACGAGGGCTACGTGCGCGGACACTGCATGGAGGGTGGCGGTGAAGCTCGACTGCTCGACGACGTGAGCATCGACAACGGCGACGATAATACCGACGATGAGAAGGGATCGAAACCTTACAAGATTAAGTTCGAAATGTGGAACTACGACCGTTTGTACAGAGCCCAGGACATCTGCGATCTGATGATCGTCGTCGCCGGTAAAGCCGTCATGTGCCATTCCTTTGTCCTGGCACACATTAGTCCTTACCTGGCAGGCCTCATACGTCACACCCGGCCCGGCTACTTCCTGCAGCGACAAATCGACATAAGCAACGAAACCTGGCTCTCCCACCCTCTCTTCCAGGCTTTCCTCGAGTACGCCTACGGCGCCCAGAGCGTTTTCGAGCTTCGCGACTTAGTGTTCGAGCTGTTGCTGCTGTCTTGCAAGTTTACGGTACGCAGGCTCAAAATCGATTGCGAGCATTACCTCCTCGATAACATGGATAAGTTCAACGTGGTAAGAATCTTGTGCGTGGCCCACCAGTATGGCTGCAAGGTGCTTAAGGAGAAGGCCATCGATTACGCCAAAAATTGCCTCGACGATCTGAGGTTCTTTGGCGAACTCGATACGCTGCGCAGAGATCCAAAGCTGTACTACGAAGTAGTCGGCGATGATGAGCTGAACAGTATGATTATTTAATTCGTTAACCACTCGTTTCAATGTGGATCGTTGGAATTTTAATTTATTACGCGTGTGATTATGTGTTTTTTCTTTTTGTATTTTATGTGCGCTTAATTATTTTATATTGTAGCTAGTTTGATACGTGCAATAAAATATATTTTTATGAATAATAACAAAGGAATTCATTATTGTCTTTTACAATGGCGTACATCGTTGAAATTCGATAATTAGAATTTCATCGATTCTACTGTGGAGTTATATATACTGTTCGACCTAAAAAAAGGGAAGATAATTACGTAAATAGTTGATAATTTTGCACAAGCTATGCTTTCATTTGATCAGAAATATCGAATATTTAGACTGAGACCGCGAATGACGACAATAGACACAGATGGAAATAGACGTAGGAGCTCTTCTGTTGTTATGTAAGCAAGGACAATGCCCACGGGTATATATATACGGAGTATCGATCCTCCGATGCGAGAGCTATATGTCATCATATACAGAGCGCAGATGTATAAAAGTAAAAAAGCAAACGGGCGCTCTGGCTCCCTTGACGATTGGGCAAACTTAAAAAATGCTCTCATCCCTGGAAAATCTAATAAAAAGATAGCTTATTGATTTTTATAGCTTTTCTCGTCCATTATTCAGTCTATCCGTAATGGAAAATAACTAATAAAAATTTTCTCATTTATTCAATTTTCATAGATTGCTAATGCTAAATTTTAACTGCCTTTTAGTATAGAAGTATAAACATATTTGAATTTAAATATTATTTAAATGAATTCGCGGGTATTTGCTTATTCTCAACGTTATTTAACGAAGATTAACGATAAATTATTGTAAATCAGTCGGTTGACTTTTATGTTATTTACGCTATCAACTAAAACTCTGATTAAATTATAAATGCTAATGGTACTTCCAACGAGGTTATATATATATAAATTAATTTTTGTAACACAGCACGTTTTTCACGTTTTTTCGTCCTATTAAGTGAGCTTAAAGCGATCGTTTTTTGACCGCCGGGCTAAACAAACTGTGAGCAGGCGTTTATCAGCTTTTTTCTCGTTTCCTATGTACGTGGTTGCCGTATCAGAAGGTGGTCACATTAGCCCCGCTCAATAGACCAAAAAAAAAACGCAAAAACGGTACAAAAATTGCGTTACAAAAAATATGGTGTGCATCAAGGGCTAAGTAGGTTTTGTAACCTCGTGTGGTTGTAGTACTCGTCTCTGTCTGGCAAACACTCGGCTAGCAAACATTCGGTCTAAAAAAGACCACTTTACGCCCTTGGTACGCAATATACTATTCTTACTTTTATTCGTATTCATATACATTTGAATTAAAAAAATGCTCAGATGTTATTATTCTTCTTCCTAATTGAAATAAAATGTAAAAACTCATTATTCCTAATATTCTCTTATTAATGTGTCTTAATTGTAAGGCAGATAATTATGCAATATACAATAAAGTTAATTTGTAAATAATTTTCCCTATAAATTCTATATTTTTAAAATTTTTTTTTAAAATTCTTTTTAATTTTCATAGCGTACATCAGAGTTCGTATACATCCCAGTTATTAATTTTTTTTTTTTTAATATAAATACTTTTTGAGTATGTTTTTCAAAAGTTTTTTCATATAGTAATGAATTATTAAGTAATAACATTTCCCTATGTACAAAATTTTACCTTTGTTCGTTCTGACTCAATTGCCAAATAACATTATGTATAATAATTATAATAATTATGTATTAATATATTGCTTCTCATTCAAATTATTTCACGCAAAAAATAGCTTTTAAATAAACATTCGTTCCATATCTACAAAACTCATACAAAACTATAGCACAAATGGACGCATAGTCACCATACACGAGCTGGTTCGCAATACAGTCAACGCAGCTTCCTAAACCAATACTCCGCCGACATCGGCAACATCCGAGCGAGCCGCTCCGCATCCACACACCGCATCCCCACTCCAAGCCGCTCTATATACCAGCGGCGGTTGCAGTACACCGACCGCTGCTATAACCCTCCGAAAAAAGAAAAATCGAAACACCCCGCGAGCGAGGCAACATCATCCACCCCTGCGCCAAAAAAAGCTCGCTCCTCGTTCAACTCCCCGCGCATCATATCCATCCGTGGCAGCGTCTCGGATAAGAAAGCATCGATCCCTCGTCCCGAAAACTGACCGCATTCTGGCCATGCGAGGTCACCGGCCCTGCACCAGCAGCACCAGCAGCAGCAGCGCGAGAAAGCAATTAGAAAGAGCGCGCGAGTAGCGGCAAGGAGTAGCAACTCTCACCCCCGCGGAGGCGCGTCCGCACGTATACATACAGAGACGTACACGTATATACTTGTGCACACGAGGAGCGAAGCCTATCGATCGGCGGGGTGGAGAGCTAGAGAGAGGGAGGAAGCGAGAGAAAGAGAGCGAACCATGTCGACGCGCACCCCGGCTCGCGCGACCCCACCACCACCACCAGCATCGTCGTCGTCGCCACCGTCGTCGTCGCAGAGAGCCTGGCCGGAAACACAATCGCCATTCACCGCGGCTACGCGGCCCCGTGTGCACCTACGTGCCGGTACGTGTATCACGAGAGAGAGAGAGAGAGAGAGAGAGAGAGAGAGTGAGTCACTGTAGTATAAATATATATACATATGTATACAGCGCTGCTGTGTTGTATATATACACGAGTGCATGTGCGCGCGTTTTAGTGCTCCGAGAGTGCGTCTGTCTCCCTGTGTTGTACTTATGTGCCTACACTGAAGACGAAGGTTCATGTGCATCGCAAAGGAGAGGAGGAAGGAGCATAAGGTAAATGGAAGCCGGTGGCCGCGCTACTCTCACGTGGAGTGACGACGCGCTGTTTGTGTGTATCGCGATGCATAACACAAAGGATATATGGTGATCCAGAGAAATGGCAGAGAAGAAAAAAGTTACGCGTATGTGTGTGTGTATGTGCTGGGAATGCGAAAGGAAAAAGGGGGGAAAGAAAAAGGACGCGTGCCGCTCGCGTGTGTAGATTGCGCGACATGGGCAGACGAGGGTTAGCGCGAGGGCGTCGAGAGATATAACGCAGGGGTGGAATTCTTACCATTTGCGCGGCGATCTCGTGACGAGTAGCGATGTAAGGGCCGAGTCTAAGGACTGTGCGATGTATGGGAAAAAAGGAACGGTTTGAGGAATAGCCGTAAATATTATGTACGATCGGTAAAGTATGGTGCACGGGCTGATGAGTAAATTATGATTGTTTTGGTTTGCTTGACAACTTTTGGTATTACGTAACTTTTTGTGGTCCGTGAGCGTGAGCAAGTTTTTTTTTTGCAATATTTAGTGTATATAGATGTGAAGATATGGAAAATTGATGGTTTCTTATATTCACGGATATGAGCAAAATTCTTATACTCTCTTCTTTGTAAATTAATAGACTTATTGGTTTGATTTTTCGTAAAAAATGTTCATAAAATTATATGAGGTTGAAATATTTTAAATTTGAAAGGAACACAAAGTTTTACTTCAATAATAACCAATTGTTATGAATAAACAAAATATATTTTCCAGGAAATAAACAACAGATTTATTTATGCCAAAAATCGTTAAAAATATAAACATTTACGTTCGCGTTAGCAAGAGAAGACGATACATCCTTTAATTATGCAAAACAAAATCATGATCTTAGCTTTGCTTTGGCATGCGGATTACAAACGAGTAACGAAGCTCTAGTTTGTTTAATCTAGTAGGATTTCATAAAGCTCGACTTTTGTTACCCCTACATGTGGTATATTTTTCCATTGTAAAGAGTTGCGTAATGACTCCTTTATTCTTTTCGTTTTATAAATGCAGTCTCAAAAGCTTCAGTTGGAATAATTTCACACATAATTAAACAATTTGTCAGAAGTTGCAAATTAATATTCACACAATTGATAAATCAAATAATTATAGTAATTTAAAAAATTTCACTTTTACATAAATAGTGTAAAAAACAAAACTTTACAATGTCTTTTTTCAATTACTATATGTAAATCAAGACACAATATTCGAATAAAAGTCTAATAAAGTATAACTAAAAAGATGTATAATTCAATGCATAACACTAATAATAAATTCATCATCAGCGTCTATATAGATTTTTCAAACTTTCGTTAACTTATACTTCACTTCGACTTTGCGGAATTCGATTAAATTTCAGGAAAACATAATGGAGATTTTCCAAGAGACAATAAACTTCTTAAATCAAGAGTGATCCCACACAAAGTTTGGGGTAAACGAGAATTGAAGACCCTCTAACAAAGTTTTGACCCTAATTATTTTGTAACAATTGCACAATTTCTCTACCATTTTGAAGCACGGTATCGTTGAAATGGCCTAGTACTTTACATAAAAAGAAACCAATCTTGTAACTTTATGATATTATTTATTGGTGCTATAACGTTTAAAAATTCTACTCGACCGTAACATTAAATTTTTCATCTTAACAATAGAAAACACTATTTTAACAACTCATTCATTAATTTACACCATTTCTCTTTGATTATATACTTTTTCGTTTATATATTTTTAACTTTCTCGTACTTCCCTCAACTCTTAAAATTTTCATCAAAATTCAGCATTTTAAAATCAATCTCTCAGTGTACTTCACAGACTTTTTAGTGAAAATTCTCGGAAGCAGAGAGATTTTATTAAAAATTCTGCATACGTCAACTCGAAGCTTAGAAAGCCCCCAAGCTTTTGCATTAATGTCCGCATTTTGTACTATCAACAACACGTTTCGTACTAAAAATTTTTCCTCTTCATCAAACGCGGAAAAAAGACATCAAATTCGAGGCTGAAAAATCACCCGCATTATTCACCGTCATTTGTCCACGGACATTCTAATAGCGTGTGTTCAGATCTTTTTCGACCCTTTTGATCGCACTTCCGCCTATTACCCGCCGGGAACTTTTCACCGTCCAACCTCCTCCTCTTTTCCGCTTAAGCGCCCGAAGAGTCGTGGTCTTTGATGTCGCATGACGACGGAAAACTTTCCGGGGCGAATTTGATAAAGTGCGCACGCGCGTACATGTACCCTAGACTACGAAGAGGCCTAGTAGCTTACGTGAAAAATCGTGATCTAGCAACGTTTGAACTCGATGTAGGTCTAGATACGAGGTCAGTAGGGATGCTAATCAAAAGAGTTGAGATAAGGTCAGGAAAATGTCGTTGGAAAATTCTTTGGTAGGGGGAACGAGATGTTGTAGTGGATAAAGTTTCATTGGGGGTAGAGTATTAAAGAGAACCTTGAAAAGTAATTTTAAAAGATACTTTTATAGCAATGTTTAACCAACAATTTTCTTTGTTTACGGGAATTTTTACGATGTTAAGTATTGATTAGGATTAAGTGCGTTGACGACAGTACCACACAAATAATCGACTAGATAAAAGCTAAAGAAAAATATACTCGGTATAATTAAAATATAACTCAAATAATTTAAAACGTTCTTTTAAGCAATTTCCCTGTCCTTCGTTAATTATTTCATTATATTACCGTAAACCTTTTTGAAACACGGAACATTCTTTGGAATATAGTTTTAGAACCATAATGATGATTTCTCCAATAAGGCTTTTGTCAACTTAAACAGTTGAATATCTAAACAAGAAACTACTCAATTTGGTTAATGAAACAAAAGGTTTAGTTTTGAAAATATATATCAACAAAGAAGAATATATATTTTTGTAAATTAAAAATAAATAATAATAAAAGCTAACATAAATTGAACGTAAAATAATAAATATTATTTGAGTATAATGAATTTACATTTAAATATTACTCAACTTCAAGTATGTCTAACATTTCGGTAGTAATCGTTTCAGAAGTATGTTTGAATTTTATTTATTTGAGTACATTATATTTTATCGACAAGGGATAATTGATTGAACAGAAAAAAGTTAATTGATGGTTCAGAAAATTATTTACGTTAAAGTTTTAAGTAAAATGATACTAAAATAAGTAGTATGTTATCGGCTGTAACTACGACCATCGGAATCAGCAAAATAGGCATTGAATAATAAAAACACTTATTACCTGAGTCTATTTCTATACACATATATACACATATTGACTTGCTTTAATGCCATAGGCATGAACTTGACTAGAGGCTTACCTTGAACTTGCATACTTTGAGGCAATTTTTAAAATGTTCAAGATGCTATACATAAATGTTTAGAAAATCGAATACTATGTTGCGTAATACTTATAGCAATAGTATATTTTAATATTTTATTTTTCTGATTATATAAACACGTAATTAAAAATCCTACTTATTGCAAAAAATAAACAATATGTGCGATTGAAACATGTATTCGATTATTGAGTATATATATAGTGATATAAGCAAGTACTCAATAAACGTAAATGTAAACTATTTGAAACTAATATTTAATTAGAATTGAAATGAATAGATAATAAAAGTAGATTCTTTTGAGTAACCTTTTTTATGAATTAAAAATCAAAATTGTATGTTGTTGGACATGACTTTGACTCTGCGCACTTATGTCTAACTATATGTATCTCAAGCTGTCAGATACATTAAATCATTTTTTTACAACGGAACTGTTTAGTAAACAAACAACCTAATCATTCAAGAGCTTTTATGTGAATAACTCAAATTATCCTATAGGAATTTTAATGTTTGAACAGAAACTGCGCATGAATATTTACAAGCCAATTAATCAATTACGTATTTTTTACTACTGGTTGAATACATATTACGTAACCGTATCGTGATTATACACCGGCATTAACAGGAATAAATCTTTACAAGGTTTCAGTATCGGGTCACTATCGACCCTATAGGGGCTCATATTTAGATTCAATCTTGATAAAAACATCCACCTAGGATCAATATTTTTTTATACTGAGCACGACGACTCTGTGGTGACTGAACGGCAATAAAAACATAATAAATTATCAATGATTATTAGCTAGACTATTTATAGAAATGTACATTATCGATTTTCATAGATACCTGAGTATGCTGTAGGGGATGTTCGTATAAAAACACTTGTTTATTATTTTTTGAACTAGTATTCTTTTTAAAGTTTCATAAACTGAATATTTTCTTATTAATTAAATTAAATGTTAGATTAATGAAATGATAAAAGAATGAAGCCAAAAAGTCTATTATAAAATATTAAATTCATCCTTTTGGCTAACTGTCATACGAAAACACGTGTGTATATATATATATATATATATATAGAACAAATGAAAATTTGGATCTAAGTTGAGTATATTCAAAACAATAAACTTATAGAGACCATAAATTAGCGATGAAAATTGTTATACTCTGATTACATTATCCTACGTCTTATGTCTATTCCTAGTATTTATATAATAATCTGGAAAACTAATTGTTTTCTGTTAAAAGTAAAAATCCAGAACGCAATTAAAAATACCTTTAAATTTCCCCTTGAATTCCTCTAAATTACATTCTGCCATCACGTACAAAATGTTAAAAATTAAAAAAATATGTCTCCCTCTCTCCCCTATTTACATTTTAAATGAGAACCTTCGCGTGTTTTGTTTACGACGACGGGGAACTTGGCATTACCGACACGTTCGCACGGCGTCTGGCCGCGCTGAAAGCTGCTTCCCGCCAGAGGCTAATATGGAAGCTGATCCGTAACTGCGACCAAAGACAATTTCCTAATCCAGCCATTTCCTTCTACGTGCTCATATATATCTGTGGCTTCCCGGAATGACCGAATAAGTCCACTTTTCGAGTGTCCGAGAAAAACAGGTTTTAATGTTTAAACTTATATGTATAAAATCGAGAGAAACGGGATGAGTCGTGATATTTGACTAGTCAATTGACACATTCAAAACACATATTTACACGCTGGGTTCAGCAGATTATATATTTTCTGATGCGTTAAAAATGAGTAAGAACTCAACTGTACGGACTTATCTGGTTGTTCCGGGAACTGTGGACTTATCTGATAGTGCGGTTCGCGTTTATTTTAGAGCGTATTCTTCAATTTAATTATGAAACGGGTTAATAAATTACAAAATTAGCAATTGTCAATGAATTCTTCTAACTTATTCAAGAAATTTCTATTTTTCTGAAATTTCCATTAATTTACGACCATTTGTATAGTATTTGTATTGTACTAACATTGTAAAATTTTAAAATGTTTATAATTTCGAAGTGTATAGAAATTTTTCAAATAAGCAGATAAATATATATTACCCATAATATTCACATTCAATTTGAAGAGATAAAATAAATGATAACTGTGATAAACGAAAAAAATAATGGACTTATCCGGTTATTCCGGGCAGAAAATTTGAAAAATGGACTTATCTACTACGTTGGGTAAATTGTAGCTTTACGGCAATATTTTTGCTACTACGGAAAGTGCTAAATGAAAAAAGCCAATTTGAAGATACAAAATCTGGGGTTATCTCGATTTAAAAAAAAAGTGGACTTATTCGGTTATTCCGAGAAGCCAGATATATACGCACACTCCCGCCAGGTAACACGCCAATATTATCCTTAGACATTGCGTGCGGAATCGATCATCGTTTGTCATGTTTATCTGTTTGTTCAGGCCACCCTCTGGTCATATTTATATCAGCCGTGGGCGTCTTTGAGCTTCCGACCGCTACGACCGGGTGGTTTTTTATACGTGTAGAGAGAAAGAGAGAGAGAGAGAGAGGAAGACTGAGGATCGACTTTATCGCTTTGCGGTTTAGGTTGGCATAGGGTCGACCGCTTGGCGGTTAATTTTATTTTCCGGATTTCCCGTTGGAGAGAAGAAAACTTTCTTTGATGAATGATTGAATTCTTCTGGGCCCTCTTGACTTTTCGATTCCGCGTTGATGGTGTTTGTACGTATGAAATATTAAGTGAATTCACCGAATGAATATTTGTGCCGTGACGAAATATGAGAAAAGTCTTCGGTAATACCTACACAGATTGTAAGCAGTGTAGACAGTCACGTCAGCAAGCTTTACGCTCCGCGCAAAATAATAGATCATTTTCCAGTAGTAGCTTGGCGAAGATCAATAAGAGGTATCAATGTTAAAAGGGGAATTGCCGTGAAAAACTAGCGCGATAACAAAAGTTTTCATCGAGGTATATGAACGTGAAGAAAGTACAATATTGACTTGGGTGAATAATTCATAATAAATGCATTTGAATTATGTTAATAAGAATCAAATTCTATAGTAACACGATGGGTGATATGTAGCAAACAGAAAACTTTGATGATTCACATCTTATTCTCACAGTTATATATACAGATATCTACACGATTTGAAATCCGAGAAGTTAAGGCAAGCCGTGAAGAGTTCATGTGGCGTAATTAATCGTATTACTTCAATATTATAAAGTCTTTTTTCATGTATGTCTAAAGCCTATACGATTCGTACTTTTCCAGTTTTATAGAGTCGAATTTGTTATAAACTTCAATAACCTGTGAATCAGAATACTTTCGGATGCATTGCTTTTGATACAATTCGCATCTCAGCAATGTCTTCATTGATCGTTTTTCAATAAACACAAGACGTACGAAAAGCTCTGACAACATCGCGACAGGGTACAACTTGTAACATTTTTCTTTCACTATCCTTTTTGCTCTTATTATATAATTTTCTTTCTTGTTTGTATTGTTAAAATATTTTTAACTAAATTTTTACGACTTTTACCAACTCATTAAGACCATATTTGTATACCGCAATCAAAATTACACGATAACATAAATATAGATTGTCACGTACAATATCAACTGTCTTCAATAACATCATCCAGATGATTTAGAAAATTCTTTTGATTGATGTTTAAAAACATAATGTAAAATCAGATAGATTTCATCACGTGTATATCAAGTGACTATTCCAATACACAAGTCATCTTTCCTTTCGAGTGCCAAACATTTTCAATGTGCCATATCATTTCTGTATATCGACAGTTTCCGACATATGTTTTCTTGAAAGTTTCTTTTGAATAGTCGAAAATGACATGTCAGAAAGCCTTGCATTTGTGCTGGGCTCAGAATCGAAGATACTTTCCAATTTTTTTCGTTTGCCAAAACTATATCTAACATTGACTCAATTTCCACAACAATACCAATGATAAATAAAACCTTATACTCCTTAACAGGCTTTCTCCATTCTACAATACACGAAATTAAAAAAAATGCACTGCGCTATTCGAGAAACTTTATCTGAAAGCACTTAGCAAATATCTTAGGTCTCTCAGCATCCATTCATCAGACTGCCATTATATCTCCCTCTTTCCCTGCCCCTCTCCCTCTCTCTCCCTCGGCACGCTCCACTGACAGATTTCGCATTGTCAGCAGCGGCGGCACGAGCATCTACCCTACTCGGATTTACGAGTCGAATATCCCCTCTCAGGTTTGCCGTTACTAACACCGTCATATATACATATATACAGAGTGTCGTAAAAGTTCTGGAACGGTTCAATAACTTGTAAAATACAATTCGTTGAGAAAAACATTCAACAAACAACTTGTAGGATTTTTCCCTAGCTGTCAACTGGTGACTTTGGATTTGACCTTGACCTTGACCATGACCGTCAAGGTCATTTCATGGTCAAGGCCCTTTTTTTAAATGGAACTCCCAATATTTTACATTAGAAATAAAAAGAACGGACAATTTTACATCCGAATATGACCTTGGGAACTTGAAAAAAACACCTCCAAACGTCATCTAAAGGTCAAAGGTAAAGGTAATATTCAGAAGGGCATTACAAGTTGTTTGTTGAAAGTTTTTCGCTGCGACTCGTATTTTGCATGTTGTAATGGTCTTCTGAATATTACCTTTACCTTTGACCTTCAGATGACGTTCGGAGGTGTTATTTTCAAGTTCCCAAGGTCATATTCGGACGTAAAATTGTCCGTTCTTGTTATTACAAATGTCAAATATGGGGGAGTTCCATTTTAAAAAATGACCTTGACCATGAAATGACCTTGATGGTCATGGTCAAGGTCAAATCCAAGGTCACCAGTTGACAGCTAGGGAAAAATCCTACAAGTTGTTTGTTGAATGTTTTTCTCAACGAATTGTATTTTACAAGTTATTGAACCGTTCCGGAACTTATAGGACACTCTGTATATATGTATATGCCTACGCACGTGTAATCGAGGTGTCGCGTCGTTGGAGGCGTAGAAGGTTGGATAACTGCGCGCGTTGCCAGGCGACAATGTGAAAGATATATAGCCGCACGAAGGAGAGGGAGGAAGACGACCAACTCAAAGAGCCTGCAGTATATACGCTTGACTAACGGATGAATGAAGCGCGTTCGGCTACTTGGCTTCTCTACGTTTGTTGTGGGTGGTGAGAAACGAGGGTTGGGAAAGGTCCGCGTCAAATGTCGGGAAAATGGGAGTTGGGGGAAAGTTGTTTTTCGTGGGCTGAGAGAGAAGTTCTGTGTCCATTTGTTTATAAGGGCGAGTGGTGGTATTAGTTTTGTAAGCGCGATGTAAGAGGCAAGGTTTTATTCTGCGGATTGGTTCTACTTTCGTGGAGGATTCCGCATTCACAATGGTTGAATGCATGAAGCCAATATTAAAGCCATTATGTGTTTATAAATTTGTCACAATGAACAATAACAACCATAATATTTATATTAAAGCAAAATTAAATTAAACTGAAGAGAAAACCGATTAAAGTAGCTAATTATATATGTTTATATTATAAACTTCATATGGCACTATTTCAATGATTACGCTTCGACAGCCTCGTTTTCATTATAGTTTTATAGTTAATTTGTTATTGACGTAAATCTCGTATATAACAAAAATGATAGATTGATTGATCATTTGAAGTAAAAACATGCTTATTATGCATTACTTGGTACATTATCATTCATTTAACACTTCAATTCTTTGCTAAGGAGACAGTCCCTTAGCGTTTGCATTTACTTTTTCAATACATCTTCTTGTATTTTCCGCTTGAAAAAACTCGTTCTATTTTTATCTCTTAACAAGACAAATACTTTTAAACGTTTATCGACAGATAAAAATTTTTCTAAATAGTGATCACCTTCTTACCATACAAAGTTGTTTTTAGGTATTGGTTAGAATTTTATATAAAATATAAGTAATACAAATTGTATTAATTTAAGTTTGTACTTAGAATATTTTACAATCTAATTGATTTTTATTTGCATAATATCATTACGCAGTGTTCATCGAGGAAAAATTTCAAACAAAGAACGTTTGTTAAAGTCGAAACCTTAGTTGGTGTCAAGGAGTTCTCCATAATGTATAGTACAAATAAGCTGCATACTAAAATAAACTACCTTACGTGAATTGTACCATTTTAATATATAACGGCAAAGCTTGGCTTAAAAACTGCAAAGCAAACCAACACCTCTAAATCCATTAGAATATCACCTACGTTCGAATAAAAAGAAAAAAGAGGAAAGAAAACAAGGAATCCTCTCCACCTAACGCTATAAAACGAAACTAACGAATCGCAACGACGTCGACTCAATAACACGCAGTCCTCGGCTCGACGCGTCCACGCGAGATCGAGTTACGCAAGAGAGCCGCGCGCTACGACGACGACGACGACGGCGGAAGGCGCGCCAAAAGGAAGACTGAGACAGAAAGCGAAAGAGAGACGCAGAGTAGAGGATTAGGAGATTGCGATCGCTCGCCGCGCTCTACACTATAGCTTCACTTGCGCTCTTTTTTTCCGCAGTCGACGCTTTGCAGCTCGGTTAATCGGGCGGCCTGCGGGAGATTGCCTCGGGCGCGCTTTTAATTCCCCGCAGTTCGGAGGAAGCGGGGAGCTTTTACGCGTGATCGCACGTTTTCTTCGTGTTGCTGTGGCTTTGCAGTGACGGAAATGGGGATCCGTAAGGAGAGTGGGAGGACGATGTTTACGAGGGTGCAGGCATAAGGTAGCTCAATTAGGTCGAGGTATACGATTGTGATGAAGATTTATTGAAAAGTGAGTGCGTGTGTGGTGTTCAGAAAAGTGACTTTGCTGTGTTACGAGAACGTCAGATGTATTGTCGTTAAAATTTTTTTTATTTGATCCCGAGTAACAGGCCTGTCGTAAAGTTCTCTTTAGTAATGTGAAAATAATAGGTTTCAATTTAACTTCCGTTAGCTGAAATGTCAAAAAATCTTTATGACAGAAAGTGACACTTTCAAATCATTTTAACGTGACCAAAGACGTATTTTCTAAAATATTTTATAATATTTTTTATTTAATTTTTACGTCAATAACATAATACAATCGACACTATTCAATATCTCGAAGGCATGAAACTCCGTTTTATGCGTCAGCCTTCAAATTATATATCGTCATAGTTTCGTACACTATACCAGGTACACTTTGTTAGCCTAACACAAACAATGATAATGTACATGGTTTAATAGCATTACCTAGTCGAGTGCACAAAGTTCTATATTGTCGCAACAAATTATTTGTTCCGCTAAATTAAAATCATTAAATACTGATGATTTCCCATTCTCTTAATCTATAACGTTTCAATTTTATGATTGTTACTTATATATATAGAATCGTAAAGCTTTGATTGATTGCCAAAAACTAAAATGAATACAAATAACGTAACTGGTAGACATATATAGCCACTGGTAATATTGATTGCCCAAAATTATAAGGTTATTGATGTCTGACTAATGCCAACCTTTAACTACTTATTTAAATATAAGTTCTTAGAATATGTAATACGGATTCCTATCATACTTTGATGCTTATAAGAACATTAATTTTTCCAGTTAGAATTCGTATGAAAATTAAAAAAGAATTTTTACTAGTAAGCCTATTAAATAAAAAACAATTAAAGGTACAATTGAACGTTTGAAAGGTCAATTTTACGGATAAATGTTTCATTTCAACTCTTTTCTATCATACAATATTCCTTTTTCAATAGCGATGAAAACGAAAGAATTATAACCTTACGAAGAAAATCCAATTAATCTCAGATATTAATTGCTCAATATAATAACGTTGCCTCTCCTTCATTACTGTTTTTCGTGGAAGGCGTTTGATTATGAAAGAACAAAATTTACCGATTCAATCGTTGCTTGCTCAGTTCCTTGTGCGACATACAGTACTCGTAGTATTCAGTTCTTTGTAACCTGAATTAATAGTTAAATTCAATAAAAATATCAGATAATAAACAAATAATATAAATAAGATAATAGTCATTAGTTCTAAAAAAATTCATGATTTCGAAAACATTACTGCGCAAAAATTTAGCTTTTATATTTTCATAATTATGTTTTACTCGCCTTCTCTTTTTCAAATACTCTTAACTTAAATTGATGGAAATTTCCAATTTGTGACATCTCTAATAGTGCTTCTAGAGACTTAATGAACTTCTACTCGAGTTTAGTGCTGGAAAATTACCAACCAGGGTTCACAGTAAGCTGAGCAAAATTGAATTATAATACTATAATATCGAAAAAATCGTCTATAGTTCATTACTTCTTTGTGCTTTTTTTCTAAAAGCCGTAATATACAAGCCATCTCATGCAAATCTTAAAAATCCCACTTCTTTTTTATGGCAGTTATAAATTATACTTTATTCCCGACATAATTTTTATACTTTATTACTTTTTGTATTTTTTTTCTTATACCGCTATATATCTATTTTAGTTAAAATTCCTTATCAAGTACATAAAATAAAGCGAAATCAAAGTTATGTTTAGAGCAGCTTTCTAGAAATACTGATTTATAGAGTTATTTCCTTCACTATAAAAAACGATGAATAAAAACAGTAAAATTATGTCACATTGGTTATCGATCTATCAAAATTGCGTCACCCAAATGGGGCACGCGACTACGTCGACCTTTACGACAATTCTATACTAATCCACAACCATTTTGGCCTACCTAATCAATTGATTTTCTTTCGTGTTCCAGACAGTGCTACTCTACACACAGCTATGAAAAGTCCTACCAACACTACACAAACGCCTCGCGATCGACCAACAGGTCAGAAGCACTAGCAGCAGTCGTCCTGCGACGGGAATCGATTCTACGCTGCCGCCCTCGAAAATAGTGTCTGCGTGTCGACTGGCAGTTCGAGAGAAGCAAAGAGTCGATATAGCGCACCCGCTTCTGCTCTAATTGTGCTTTCGTATATAAAAGCTAAGTGTGTGTTCGCAGTGATAAGTGTAGAATTTTTTGAAAACGAACGGTACATATAAAGTGCTGCACGCAGTAATGTGTTACGGAATTCACCTAAACACATGAAGTTGAAATTTACGATCCCGTATACGAATCGCTATCTCGAGTTATTACTTCATTGTGGATGGGGAGTTGAAAATGGTTCAAGTGAGCAGTGCAGCAAGAGAAACGTACTAATGTTTCCTGCTAATTAAAACGACCTGAGACAGAGAAGCGCGCCTCGTGGAATTCAAATTGCAAAGTAATTTTCCTTTTACGACTCGGCACTGCCGCGCGCAATTTGTCGAGCTAAATCGACTTCCCCAACTATTTGCGAACACTAGAGGAGTAATTTAACCCTGCTCTTCCACTTTCTAAAATTCATCATCCCCCCCCGTGAAAAAGTGAATAATTAATATATCGCTGTGAACCACACCAAGTGACAAGTTATAATTCCCATCCTAGAAATCATGTCGGACACGGAGAAGCCAGCGGTGCCAACAATCATGGCACCGGCATCGACACCTCAGGCGCCTACGCAGGTGACGATCCAGCCGCCAGTGCTACAGGGGGCACCACGCATGTTGCGATCGCCCAGTCACGAAAGCGTCACTACTGATCTTTCGCTGTTTAGCGTCTCGTCAATCGCCAGTGACGCCAAGGGCGCGAACCGACTAGCGAACTTCAAGTCCTACAGCGACGCCCATCTTCTGGGCCGCGGGCCATCGCCCAACCCGGATTCGAGGCTTCAGATTCAGGGCAACAGGTAAGAAGTGTCGATGGAATTTGATTGTTTTGGCGTTTAGAAATGAATTTAGGTCATTTATTTTGGTATATTGTGCCTATACGAGGGTTATAAATAGGTGGTATAGATTTTCATTATAAGAGTATGAATATCAGTTCCACAATTGTTAAATATACGCACACTGAAAAAAAGGCTACAAATATCTATAAATGTTACTGCAAGTATGCCATATGTTTGACAAATTTTTATTTAAATAGGACGTTTTTCTGAACCATACTGCTGTTTAGTTAATGCGTACTGGTTGCTGTGACAAACCAGTATTGTTTCTATCAAAACTTATTTTTACGCGAAAAATTTTGAATGATTAAATTAAAAATTTATGTTAGATTTAATTATAAAATTACTTCGTTATGTTACAGATTTTAATAAAATTTTCCTAATATTTAAAATTATTAATGGAAAAATCATAATTAAAAGTTTTAAAGCTTCGTTAATGATATTGTGTTGTACCAAATATTTCGCAAAGTTACATGAGGATATTATAATTTCGAAATTGTTAGCCATATAGTGTGGCTCTGAAGTCTATAACTTTGTTGTTTGGTTCGTTTATCGCAGAAATATGTAGACCGTGCAGCAATATGAATAGTTACATTAACATTACTTTTTACCAAAACTTTGTATAGCGATGCTTTAAGAACTTTTTTTATTGTACGCACACGAAATGTAACACATTGTTTTTTTTTTGTTGTCTAACTTATACATTTAAATCGCTTAATTTCCATATGGATATATTATGTTGGTTTCGTATTACTTTTCTTGATATTATTATATAACAATAATCGTTGCTATTATATCAATGATTTTTTTTATTACAACAATCATTTGTAGTTAATTTCGGTTACCGGCAAAAAAATCTTGTTACCGAGAAACAAGTCGTTTCTGAATTTATTTATCTTAATTATTTATTACAATTATTTTATTAAATTTAAAAGAATTATGGAATTTTTCTTAAATATTTTTATAATATGTATTAAAGTAATATAAAGATGCGTAGTTGATAATATTGATTTATACTATTAAAATTTATTCAACACTTCTTTAACATTTCCTTTAAAGTTTTAGAAAATCAAAAAAAGGAATTTCCTACACAGAATTTCAATCACTAAATAAGGCAATAAAAATGGAATTATTAAGAGGGTTAGTAAATGTAACATGGTATTGATATAGATGTTTTTAAACTAATTTTAAATCTTTTATCTTTTAATACTATTGTAATGCGCAGTAAAATTTTGTAAAAACTCATTTGTTATTTACGTTAGTTATCAAACTACTGGCCCTTCTAATTTCTTTGTTATTTATTTATAAATTGAATGTTTTTACACTAATTCCCTGTTGCAAGCTATCCTGTGTAAATAATGAGATCATGCGTGAACATTTTTCATTGAATATAACGCAGTAACAAAATATTGTTAAGAATAAAATTTTTCTTTTACTAAAGACCAAATATCTTAATATTTTATTTCTATTCTAATATTTACATTTCTAACATTTTTTTTCTAATATTCTGTAGCGAAATTCCAGTTGAAATTCTTTAATCAATAAAAAAAATTCTACTCTAGCTTACATGAATCATGTTCTAGATTTATAGCTTTAAAGTGAATCGACTTAACTTACATTTTCTCAAATATCTTTCTTTTTACGAACAATATATTTGTCAGAAGGATTAATATATAATCTTCTCTTTAAACCTGCGGCGAGACTCGGAAAAATATTATTCTCAGAAATGCGTATTTATTCATCCGCTTGCTTTCCCAGTGTTATTTATACATACGAGTTTTAATTATTAAATAGCGTATTGTATAAAATAAATGTACATCCTTCTCAGAATCTTTATGAGATATTTTAAAATCTAAATTGTTCAAAGCTATTATTAAACTTTGTGAATGTATTACTGAAATTCACGTTGTCTTCAGAAACAAGTACTGTGAGCTTTAGCAGTGGTTATGGATTTCATTATTTGATATCTATATACATCTCTTGTAGTATAATTGGAATCGAGCGTTGTATTCTCTTCTCGTCAGAGATTCAAACGATATCTTTATTCATTATGATTTCCATTATGTTTAAATTAATTCTACTGATTCTACCCTGTACCCCGGCAATTCATTATATGCTAGCTATCTTCCTTTGCACAATTTACCTTTTTTTAAATGACTCTACCCTGGTAGAAAATAACCTAACCAAAAGGCCTTATCAACTAACTGTAAGCCAATTTTTTGAGTCAATGAATAACAAAACTACAGACCAACGGTTAGTCACTGGCTAGTGAACTATCAATAATTATACATTTAGCTTATGAAACAATAACGGTAACTAATGATAAATATTGATACGCGTAAAAACGATTTATATGTGAAAAATAATAAAGTGTTGCAGTAAGTGAATTAATAAAAATATTGTAGTGGAGTTAAGAATAAACGTATTTTTAAATTAAGTATACATAGCATACATGTTTTTTTTAATTCTGTTTTGTTCTCATTTCTAGTACACCTAACTAATTTTCAGTTAGTTCTGGTCACATGAAAAGGTTTCATGGATACCGTAAATAAAAATTATCTCGTTTGGTCAGAACTAACTGAAAGTTAGTTAGGTACTAAGAATGAGAACATAACAAAATACAAAAAAAAAAAAAACAACGAAAAAAAGTCCTATACATAAATTCGGTTGATTTTGCTGAAAAATGATGAAAAGTTGCACAAAGGCTAAAAAATAAAAAAAAATTCAAATTTTGAATGTTCCATAGCTTTTTAAGGTGGCTCGGACGATTTTTTTTATAAAAACACTTATCTCACTGAAATTTTTCAAGCGTATTCTTTAGATTTTAATCTTTTGATTTGTATTTTGAAAATCTTAGGTAGCCGATCAAATTTTTGAGAAAAAAGTGTTCTAAAAATATTGATAAATACATGTACTGTTATGGGCCTGGATCGTAAATCGCACAGTTCAAAAATAGAAACATGCACTTTTGCAGAAAAGTAAATACTTACAGTTCGTTATATGGAGAAAATACTAAAATAGAGAAAATGTTGGCTGGTCTAACAAATAAAATAGAAAATTAAGCCAAAAGAATGTAAAATAAAATTCCGCCAGTTGCGGCAAAGCCGTCTACAAGAGACTGCCGGCAAATTCAAACAGCTTCTGTATGAATCATATCGAAAATTCATTATAAAACTTTAATAAGTTTTTGTTTATTATAAATTAACAATTAATTATTTTAAATATTGTTAAAATAAATCGTTTTTGTTCATCCTAACCTCAATTTCTGTAGGCTTTGAATTAATGAATCGTTCTTGTTTCCCTTGCGTACTCGATACGAAGGTTGCAATTTTATCATTCTTTCGTAAAAATTGTCCTTTTTTCTACTAATTGTGTGACGTACATTGTGTAGCATTTTTACATACAAAAAATAATTTAAGCCAATAAACAACACGGACTTATACGGGTGATAGCCTAGCACGCTCTAATAATCAACATTTTTTACATATTTTATATCATTTTATATCATATCATTTGTTCACGAGAAATTTTTGAAATCGTATTTACTTCTTTGTTCTTAATTTCATACTTTTCGAATGTTCATCCCCTTAATACTCAAGCTATGCTTTTAGTAATCATCTGGGAATGAAAACTCTGTAGGAACCATTTTACTGCCGCGTTGAATAATAAAAGTTTGGCAGTTTCCCTTTTCTATGCTCAAAGCACAATAATTCGAAAACAATGGCTCTCTACATTCCTGTATAGGTATTCGAAAACTTTTCTCATTTAAAGAATAATTATTTACCAAATTTAAAGTTTTTAGTTTTGTATAGTTGTTTAACAAAGAAACATGGGGAATAAAATATTTAAAGTATTGAGTTAAACTTATTGAACCGAACATCTTATATTGATTTCATTTGTCTATAGTATTTTTTATTCATGTCGAAAAATAAAAAAATGTCTACAATATTAAGTTAATCTATATCTTTCAACTAATATTCACGTGAAAGTCCTTTTTAAACAAATGATGTTTACGACCTATGCCTACTAGAGCCTGCATGCAATATTGACTTCAACTTTTTCTTTGTCAGATCAATACTGTTTACTCTCGGTCAGCTAAGTATCCTCACTATCACTGGCATTAATGTTGTCATCAAACTTCCTGTGGTCACAATGATAAAATTAATCCTGTAGAATAAAGATATGGACTTGAGATTGTCACCTCTAATGATTGTGATTGGTCGATTTGAAATGGACATGTAAAATTTGATTGGCCCAGGATAGGGCACGCTAGTGTCTTAAAAAAGCTTACACGAGCAGTACACGAGTAATAAAATGTTATCTATACATACCGTACATAAGCCTATACCATCGATTCGATTTCTTCGAATATTTATTCATTTCTCATTTAGGTTGTATGAAATAGACTTCTAAGTTAAAGCGGAGCTTTCAATATCGAGAAAATCAGAACATATAATTACAAATTTCATATATACTTGACAGTACTCCATATATTCGAATTTTTTGAAGTTCAAACAGAAATGATAATTACGTTAGTTATGATAACTAAAATTCTCCATCATGTGAGACAAAATATTTAATTTGAAAAGTGACAACAAGATTTGTTCATAAATTTGTTAGAAAAAAAGGTTACCAATCCTTATTTTCCATCCCAGCATTTCTTACAATAAAGAATTCGACACCGCTATCAGATTTTCAACGAACCCCCTCGTGACGCTTGCCACCACCTCCTCGACTTTCAGGCATTAGCTTTCGAAAGAAGTACTTTCATGAAAATCGATCCTAGTACCCTCTTAAACTGCGCCACCCACGCGTATATATATATATACTACCATAACTACGAACGTTAAAAACCCATAAAAGTCGTGCACGTGTGTGCGCTCGTTCCGGCAACAGGTGCGTACCCGGTCAGAATGACACCTACACGCACCGATGCCTCGGAATATGGGCCTCCAGGGTTCGTACATATACAAGGGGATACGAACGCGACGTACCCGGGCGGATAATTAAGCGCGTGCACGCGCCTCGGTGTTGGCCGATCGCAGGATTAAGTGGAGAGGTCGCGGCCTAGGGGAATGAATGGACCGCGACGCTGGGAATATACGTGAGCTGCGTGCCCGAGTTGTAGAGGAACGATATGAGTTTCGAGAAGTTTCGCTGCCACGGATAAGGTTCAGCCGCATGGCGGACCAGTGGGGACGTGGCGAATGAGCAGAAGACGTGATTGCCGCTCGTAAGATCGTAGATATAAACTTGACGTAGACTTAAGCGGGGTTGGATAATTAATTAGCGGTTAAGTGTGATGTGTTGTATTTCATGAAATGTGATGTAACAATGATCATGAACGCGAACAAGCTTATAGTACAATGTAGATGTAAATATTGATTTTTAGATTGCTGTGAATTTGGTAATGAACGTTACTTAAAGTGGTATTACAAAAAGTAATTATACTTCATGAGAAGCGATGTAATTGTATTAGAGCGAAGAAATAGAAGTGAATTTTTATAGTTAAGTTGGTATAAATCATGATAGTTAAATTTACATTAATTTAGAGAAAAATTGCTAATTTTTTAAAGAATTTTGTTTTACTATACAACGAAACTTTAATAAAAGATGATTTAATGAATAAGATATTGCAAAAAATTTCAATGAGCAATCAAATTAATCTGACATTTATACCTTGGTTTTATTGCTTGTGAAATTTCTACCCTAAGTGAAAAAGTATTCATTTACTGCGTATTTTTTATGATTCTGTTAAATTACTTGCTTTACAACTCCTGCTGCTTTTTTATGAACAGCATTTGCAGATTTTTATGTTCTTGGGCAAATATATTGATGTGATTGTTAAATTAATCATAAAAATCGACAGTAAATTTTATATGAGAAAAGTATGCGAGGCAACCATATAACCTTTCCTTAATAGGTGCAATAAAATTCCCTTATTAGTGAAAAATGTCACATTTTTTTAAAGTATAGAGTTGCGGCAACTCAATCATCTAAAGCCTTGAACTCTGTAAACTCACATTGTTTGTTTAAACAAACATCGACGAGTTTACTGGGAAAATGCATAGGTAACACCGGAGTTGAACCTCACGATTTAAGGAGATTAGAACGCTTATTTTTAGGCACGACCGCTTCTCGGGAGAGCCTTATATTTTCGTCAGGGCGAAAATTGTAACACTTCAAAAACTGAA
>JAYJLV010039064.1:0-15222 GCA_036873485.1 Torymus texanus
TGTGTGTGTGTGTGTGTGTGTGTGTGTGTGTGTGTGTGTGTGTGTGTGTGTGTGTGTGTGTGTGTGTATATATATCCTGTGTTTCCGCTTTTCCTTTTTTTACTTTTTTGTAATTAATTATATATATCTTGAAAAATAGGTCAGTTATCGAATCAACACAAGTAGATGGTTGTATTAGATTTTGATCAAAGATTGTGCTATATAATATACTTGCAATACAAGCAAAAAATATGTTAAAAAATTGCTTCATATATTTACAAGACTCTCAATGTTTAATATTGAAAAATATATTTTAAAAGCACTACTATTTTAAAATTTATGATCTTTGTATTACGCTATTCGTGCTAGACTCATAAATTAGATTTTCAATCTTAAAATCAAGCATCTTTCCTTTAAATATGTCAAGGCATGTGCGCATACTGCACCCACTTTTTCAAACCATTAGACAGAGAAAACGTTAGGTAAGAACGACGTTTGCAATTTAACACTATTGGTTGTAAAAGTATACTTTACGATAGTTAAAAATGAATGATTGAGTACATAAAGCTCAAGAATCTCGAGAAAATATGATTTATGAACTTTATGAAAAAAAAAAAAAAAATTATAATCCACTTAAAAAAAGGCAAAATCCATACGTTTATTTTTATAACGAAAGAACGAAAGAGCATTGAACTTTAAGGGGCATCGATGTTTTAAAAATATAATTGCAAAAGAAAAAGTAAAATTCAACAAAACTTTTTTTTGTTGTGATCGGTCAATTTTAATTTTGATAAAAAGTTTTTAAATTAGGAAGTAATCTTTCTCAAAGAAATTCTCACGGAAAATAGAATTGATCGCGAAAGTTTTATTACAGCGTTATGGCTTGCAGACAGTTTCAACTTCAATCATCTTCGATCTGCGCGGCACTTCCTGAACGGATATGAAATTTATCTGGATTTTTTTTATGCGCTTCTTACCAAGCTTTCATGCAAGTTTCCATTGATTTGCTATTCAAAGTTTATATGTATTTTTGAATGAGAGTTTGTCAATATGGATTACTCATTTTGTTTACGACGAAGGGTTTAATGATCAAATCGACATTGGATATTCTTCTTAAAGGGTTTTTAATTGAGGTCAGAGCAATATTATTTTTTGTTATTCTAATTTAATGTTTCCTTAGATAGAACCACAAAGCTTACTCTACTATTTAAGTAAATAATGGTGAAAAATAAAATTGTTCTAATTACTGGAAAACATCGAGTGATAAATAAAATCGGAGAAAGTTAAATACAAAAAATGACAAATTTATCGGTAAGTATAATAAATTATATACGTTCAACATCACTATATTTCTTGAAGTAAATTTCGATTCATTTATCAAAATTAAACTTCATTAACCGAACTACGTATATATCCACTCAATTCGAGAAACGACAATAACACGTACGCAGCAAAGTAGCACCGTAAGCAAACCATTTACTCCCCATCATCATCTCAGACGATACCAACAACTGCGCCGTATCCGAAAATACTTCCCTCTTCCACTCCTACTCATCACAGGGCTACTAAACGAACTATTCTCTCGTCATATATAGCGCTCGCATATGTACGCCTACGACACTGTCACCTTTCATCACCCTCGAATTCGCCTGCTAATCCCAGCAATTCCTCTCTTGTTCTTTCCCCTTCCTTCTCTTTTCATCTCAACCTTGACACCGAAATCACGCTTCCTCTTTCTCTTCTATCTCTGAGCAAAAAAAAAAGAAAGAAAAAGAGAGATCCTCGTTATTCGTTCATCGACCGACGTGTATGTGAGAACCGCTGACAGAGTTCCGCGTCGTCGCAGTATCGACGCGCGTGTGGCGTACAAAAAAAAACAGAAACCGGTGGTAGAAGAGGGACGAGCATCTGCGGGAAGGAAAAATCCAGAGCGGATTGAAAGCCGAGAAGAAGAGGGAGAAGGAGGAGAAGGTGCGGAGGAAGAGGGCGGAAATGGAACGCAAGCTGGGAGGGATGTTTCTCTCCCCGGCGCCTTGCGAAAATTAAAAGTCTCGGTGCACGCCAAGACGAGAGAGAGAGAGAGAGAGAGAGAGAGAGAGAGAGATGCTGACTACTGAGAATGGAGGAGAAGCTTTTCTTATTACACTCTTTTTTTTATTTAAAGCGGAAAATTGCTTTATGATTGCTCTTATATCTGTGTGCTTTTCGAAAATTAAAAGCACGAGGCTCGTGATCGAATAAACAGAGATGATACTTGTAGGAGGGTACAATGGTGCTATTTATATCGCTTCAAAATTGTGTTTAGCTAATAAACATGATGTTAAGGGTGAATTTTATATTAAAATTTTGTCGTGTCACTGTGAAAGTCGTTGCTGATGTATGGTAGTAGATATGTACGTAAGTGTCTGCACATGGTGTGTGAAAAAATAGTACACCACTCAACTCGTAAGAAAGGTGATGACATCTCCTAAATTGCAAACTCTTGTTGCCTAATGTACTATTAATCATATTAAGAGCCATTTATTAAAGTAATCAACAGTGAATGTATATAGTTATTACCACATAATCACAAGACAAATTGATCATGCTCCTCAACATATAAAAAAAAAAAAGATAACTTCTTTTTTTTTATACCTCACCCCCTCTAAATAACTTTTCTCATATTCCACGTCGAACTTCCCTTCTTCTTTTTATTTTTACAAACTTTCCTAGACAGAAAAGCGGTTATACTTACAACGCTTCTCTCTCTCTCTCTCTTTCTCTCGCGCGCGCGGGCGTCCCCCTTTTCCACGCGAAGAGATAAAGGTGACCGACCGTTCGAAGGTGCTTGAACTCTCAGCAAAGCGCACACAGTGTCTCTTTGCCTCATGCATTATTTCCGTGGTTCAGCAATGAATTCGCCACTATTCGACTCCTCCTTCTACGTCTGCCTTTTAACAATGCAATAGATCGCACCACGCTTAAGCGAAGGAGGACGACATCGAAGGAGAAGGAAGTTTTGCTCCCTCCGTATCTTCCAACTGTGTTCTATTCCGTCCTTACTTTACTTCGTAAGCTTTTTGTGGTTAATATTGAAGAAGGAACTTTTTACCATTTGATTGTCGTGCAACTCGAGTGCGTCACAGTTGATCGTATGGTGATGAATGGTGAGTTGTTGAATATTTTCGATGCTATCATAGAAATTGTATTTAGACTATTTTTTGTTTTGTTGTATGTTTTTTAGAGAAATAATTGTGAATATAAATACGTAGAATACAATAAATAGAATACATACATAAATATGTAAGTTATTTATTTTGAGTAAGCGTATATGATTAAAAATGTTATTTACAAAACAATGATAGTTTAAAAATAATATTGAGGTACCCCGAATAAAAAGCCATAAAATTCATTGGGCAACGAAAATACCTGCAATGTTGAAAGTTTATTTATCTACAGTATAGAACCGTGATAAAGCAAACTTTTAAAGTTGATTGATTTGATCGCATGAAAAACGTTTTTTCACGATAAAAAAAAAGCAGCTGGTAGTAAATATTCACACTGAAAAAGGTCGAATAGTAAATTAAAAAAATGTTCCTAAGATAAATTTTCAATAAATAAATTTGATAATGATATTTACTGAAACTTTATTAATTCTAATAATTTAAATATTTCATGTTTATAAACAATTTTTTCGTGGAAAAATCAGGCTATATTTGTTATTTATTGAAGAATGAATTCATGATGCTTGAAAGTTAATTAAAGTGAATAATTTAATAATTATACTCGTTCGTTGTTCGAGGTAGTACGATACATAATTAACTTGCGCGTGTTCAAAGCTAAGTATTATAAAGGCATTTACTACTAGTATATGTATATCGATAACTCGATAATGCTTTAATTCTTACGTGCTAATATAGACGACATAAGAGCGTACGTATAATAATTTCAAAACTAAATTGTCATATTAAGTACGAATATTGTGATAATATACGTCTACAGTGATTGTTACAAAATATACAGTAGAAAATATACACTTATACACACGCAGTAATTAATTAAAATTTAAAGAAATTAATAAGCTCCCCAAAACAAAAGCTTTATAAATATTCAAGTACGTAAAATCTATTAGTCTAATTCACTAACGGAACCAGCACGCTGCCACTACCCGGCACTCGATATTTTACACTCAAGAATATAGATATATGTACATGTACAGTACCAACGAAAACGAAATTTCAAGCTTTAAACGGTATCGCGCGAGCTACGACGACGACAACTCCCTCATGACCCACATACCCGTCAACGGAACCGAACAATGCGTCAATAGTGAAAGCTCGCATTCACAGCAGCAGCAGCAGCAGCAGAAGCAGCGCCGTACGTGTCAGTCTCGAACAAAGCAATTTCAAGTGCAAGTGCGCGCGTGATTAAAAGCGCGAGGCAATCTTCTTTATGGACATGTCTTTCGCAGCTTGCTTAAGTCTCTCTCTTCTTCTTCTCCCTTCGGACGTCGTCGTCGTCGTCGTCGTCGACGGGTATACGCATTGTTCGGGACAATGGCTAGGAAAAATGGTCTTCTGAGAGATCAGTGGTATTATACAAGTGATATATATATATATACACACACACACACACACACACACACACACACACACACACACACACACACACACGTGCGCGTATATATAATGAACTCGAGAGTGGGGAAGAAAAAGTGTATGTGTGTGTGTGGGTGTGTGTTGTTCAGGTAAACGATAATGGGGACGTTGTGAGGGAGAAAGAGGTAGCGGAAAAAACAGGGACAAGTCGTGAATGCCAGAGAGAGAGAGGAGGAAAAGAGAAGAGAGCAAGCGAGTGTATATAGAGAGGAGAAGGGGGTATATAAGGGCGAGAGTTTTGGAGGTTTGTCGAGCGAAGCAAGCTGTTGGCTTTTTAATTCGAGGAAGGGGGACGAGGGCGCTAATTACGGCGCGAGCGAGCGAGCGAGCGAGAGTCTAGTGTCAACAGAGCCAATTACAGCGTGGGGAGCGCTGCGTTTTTTTTTTAAATGTCGTTTAGTATTACATGGAAGTCCATAAGGCGGTGGAGGGAAAGATTATGGTTTTTTCAATATGGGATTTGGCGGATTATAAGTGTCTTGTTTGTAATTGTTGAAATTGTTGGAGATCTATGTAGCAATGGGATAGGGTTATTGGTTATTCGAGTGGTTTTACAGAAAAAACATCAAAGTACTGGGTATAAGAAATTGGTAACATTTTTTTTGCGAGTTACCAAGCCAGGCTTTTTATGGTTCTCTAAACGATTCTAGATTTAAGAATATACTGTAAATTTGATAGCAAGCTTTTTGCGAACAGTAACTTTACGTTTAAAAATAATGCTTAAAACTAATCTCTTTTAAAGCATAAATCTGTCGTCAAAAAGAGTCACGCATACCATAACGACAAAGAAAATAAAAGTGGATAATGCGATGTTCAATTTGCTTTTTACCGGATGAAAAATCATTGATTTTTTTCAAAAGTTACAGAAATTCAAAAATAAATGTAAAATACGCGAGTTTTTTTTTTTTTTTTAAATACCATTGACAAATAGCTAAACTCGCTTCTCTGCATTTTCACAGTACTTTGTGTATATTTGAAGCGCATGTTTCAACTCATGTAACTTTGAAAGTTTTCAGCATTTTGTTGCCATCAAGTAAAAAGTAATTGAAAGCTCTCTCGTTTTTCTCTTGAACAGACTTTTTCTGAAAAAAAAAAAATACCGTGGCAGATTAGTGCACGTGGAACAATTAAAGCAGTTATTAATAATTACCGTGACAGTAGCGGTATTGGGTATTTTCTAACCTTTTCAGTTCGTTCAGGTTTACCAACTGTAACGGTAATTTTTATAGAAAAAAATCTCTCCACATTAAAAATATACGTGCGACTTTTCCTCACCAAATATTTTATGTTTAAAAAGATTTATTTGTTTTCGAATTAAAGTTATTGCCCGCAAAAAAAGCTTACCACCCAATCGACCATATTGCCGATTTTTCGTGCATTCGAAATATGCCAAGCAACAAAAAAAAATCTGGTGTGATATGAACGTATCACAAATACGTGCGCCCTTCAAAACAACTTTTTTTTATCTTTACATCCAGTTGTTTTATATTTTACGTAGAATTGTTCATGCGCACAAGCAATAATTTTTGTTAATTACACGATAAGAACTGCCACCACACATGTACATTCTTGCATTGATAATGCATTGTTTATTGTGACCGCAAGAATGTTTATAATTTTACTTATGAATATGTATATTTTTCTTGTACTTCAGGCAATAAAAATCATAATAATGCCTGACTTATATAAGTATTTTTCTTAACCAATGATATTTATGAAATTTTCACCTGTAATTCTAAAAAAAAAAAAAAATAAAATCCCAAACCAAGAAAATTTTCGGTAACAACTTACATAACCAATAAACCATTATATGTACCTTATATCATATAAAAATATAGAAAAATATATACGTCAACTGACACACACACTCTCCCCTCTTTTGCAAACAACACATAACGACGACGACGACGACGCTCGTTTCTAATCCACTTATACAGCGCTTACGAACAGTAATGGAGCACGTCGCATTGTGTGCTGCGCTCGAGCGAAAGAAAGAATTAACTGCGCAGTTTCTTTAGGGAAAGAGAGGGAAAAGGGCGAAGGAGGGAAAGAGAGGCAGTAGAGTAAGTACTTATACGCGCCCGCAACTTCTCCATCCGCGAAGTGAGTGAAAGAGGGAGAGAGAGAGAGAGAGAGAGAGAGAGAGAGAGAGAGAGAGAAAGCTTTCACTGCGTCGAGTTTGTAAGCTTTCTCTATACTCTTCGTCGCCCTCGCGAAGGATCTTATTTAGACTGATGCTGCTGGTGGGGTAATTTTCCAACGTGAATTAGCTATCGTATATACCGATGGTGAAATCATTTTCTTTTTTGTTTTTTTGTTTGAAAGAAATATATTGGATCACGTAATTTATCGATATTTTGTTTACGTAAGACTGGTTTTGTATTATATCTGCATTTTTATACGTGAATTGTAGAATAATTTATTATATATAAGGGAATGTCAAAAAGAAGTTTAATACTCGAAAGGTGTGAAAATAGTGTCGTATATTTCTGTGGATCATTAAATTTTAAGTAAAACATTTTAATTAAAAAAAGCTTTGTCACGAGGGAATATTCACTTGATATGTGTTTCGTAGAACGCGATCCATAAAAAAAACGTTGCTATACAGTCGAGAACAGGAATGCAAGAGAAATTAAATGTGCATCAATTTAATGGCTTTCCCGTTCAATCATATTAGCAAAAGTAATTATTTCGATGTTTGTATTCGTTGTGCAACACGATAGCCGAAAGTAAAAAAAAGTGTCAATAATGATCCTCAGGGGTTACCGATGGCATTGGATATATTAGGCGTGATTAATCGTCATTTTGTAATTTATTCAGAGTTCAGCGCAGATCACGTGCGATGCTTGTATTTTTTCCGCGTTGAGGAGAGTATTTGCGAAGATTACTTTATGTGAAACACGATACATGATAAGTAAATTTTTACAATCAACATCACATTTTTTTTTCTTTTTTGATTGAATATCAATACATAGGTAACCAATAGAAATATCACTTGTCATTCGATTTCGCAGAATATCATTCGTAGATCTCTCAAATATTATTCAAAAAATATTTTACATTTTGTCACATATATTCCTGCGCGTAAACTCTAACAGTTTGATTATTCATTATTCTTCAAAATTTATACATATACCATTATTCATTCCTTTTATTCTACTAATGTTTTCACGAAAAAAAGAGCCTATTGTACAAAATCCCTCGTGTACATCTAACCCAAATCATACACCTATTTTCCTTCTCCACGACAAACGAACCATTCCCCACCAGCTCATAAACCTCATTACCTTCGTCGTGAAAAAAAACCACTTTTTTTTACTCTCTCGACTTACAACAACACTTTTCCCATCTACATATACAGTGGAAACGCACATTTTTCTCTTTCGCTCTCCATCTCGGAAAATTCGAAACCCGCAGGCTGTTACGTAAATCCGAATGCTCGTTTAGAAAAAAGTAGGAAGAAGCAAAAAAAAATAAACCGTAGCTATACAGCAAAGCCACAAGGGACCACAGAGTGTATGCACACGCGCAGGTATACTGAAGGAAACAATTTTCCTCCCACGCGCACATCGCGTCGTGCGTCGCTCCGTTAACGAATGCGGCGTCACACACACACACACATATATATATATATATACGTAGTCTCTAGGGTACTAGGTCTCGTGTTCTATATATATGTATTACCTGGTCGTCTGGTCCTTGTTTGCCGGTAGTGTGCACACGCGGCGCCGGTTGGGAGTATATAAAGGGAAAATGTTTGGATCGGATTCCCAATGCCGTTAACAGCTGGTTAGCGTAGCTTTGAGTGAATGAAGTGGAAAAGGCTGGGTTTCGTTGAATTTTCATGTTATTGCAAGGGAACAATTATGAGTTTTGGTATAGCTCCTGGTAATTCACGTAAAGCTCAGGATGGAAATTCACAAACCATGTAGATTAAGATATTAATAATTTATTACTGTGGATAGGTGCCTTTAGTTTAAAAATTAAACAAGTATGAAGATAATAATACTCTTTATCTACAATTATTCAACATTAATATATACTATGAAGTTTAACGTAAAATTTTACAAAATATACGTGTATTTAATAACGTTTAATTAAAAAGCCACACCACCATTATCATTTAAACTCATATATACACGATGCATTATAAGAAAACCCATCTAATGTGATTTCGCAATTTTCAAGAAAAATGTACTTTTAACCAGCAACAAATATATATTCTATTACACCTATGTGTACATCTGTATATTTAATGACCAAGAGAGGTTCGCGTTTCAACCAACTGAACATCGCACATTGACGGTATATAAATAAATAATTGAAACACGTCGACAACACCACAAACTGCCACACGCGCGCTCTCCGTAAGAATCTTCTTTCTCACTTTAATCATTCTATATATGCTAACCCAGCCGCGTAACACCGCAGGCGGGCACATCGTCGTGTCCCTTGACACGCGCGGCAGCTTTTCGCTTATATACACGTGTATTACACATACTGATCCTCGCGTACGTGTACGTGTGTTCGAAAGTTCCTATAGCTATATATACAAGTAGTATATAGAACGCGCACGAAAAGCAAAGTGTTGTTGTGATCGATGTATATATATATCAGGAATTTCGCACGAGTCCGATTAATCGCCGGTGTGATTGCCTCTCGTATGCCACTGCTGCTGGTTGTATGCATTATTGATGAGCACTGCAGCATGTCGTTAATGAATCGCGCGATCGTTCGGGTTAGTATAGTTGAGCTGAACGTTTTTCGGTGCGGATATTTGCATGCATTTGAATTGTTACGTGCCTTTGTATGATGCATAAATATATATATAGTGTGTAACATGGTGTATATATGTGGAGAGAGGAAAAGAGCGGTGATGGAAATCAGAGCGCGCGTGTATGTGTATGTGTGTGAAATCATTAATTGGGAATATATGCGTGAGTAATGGGTTGGCTATTGGTACACGCGTGGCTGAAGGTTTCGATTAGTGGAGTATATCGGAAGGTACGTTACGATTTGGATAGCTGGTGTTGTATATAGAGCTGTAGGTATTGGAGGTAAGCTTTAAAGACATATGTCACGTGTAAACGCAAGGATTAGTGGTGATTCTTGACAACTGGTTGGTTACCAGACAGACAATCAAAAAGGTGTAGTGTTAGATTAGCAAATAAGTATTATTGAATCCGCTAACGATTTTGATATCGCTATTATAATTATATTCTCTAAATTTCAATTATTATACATGTGTGCACTGATATTAGACGAATCAGTTGTACGTTTATATAATGCCATAATCGTAGTGAAAATCCACTGATAATTAGTTAATGTTCACTGATTTTGAATTATATGTATATTGATTCGGTATCAGTGCATATGCGAATATAGAAAGTATTACGTTAATCATACTAACGATACTCTTTGTTGTATTAACTCTATTTTGTTAGTCCTGTGTTGTTTTTCTATCAATTTAGTTGGCTATAATACATAATTTGTTTGGTTATACTATAGTATTAACTATTTTTTCCGGGTAAAGTATATATGTACTTTTAATAGGATAATTTTTACATCCGAAAGCGTACGTATTTGTTTGCAAATCCCTACGACTTTATTATGAAAAGATTAGAAATACATATGAGATTTCAAGATTATAACAACGCGTTTTGTGCAGTTAAATTACCAATTACGGCGAATAATTAGTGCAGATTTAGCGAAAAACTTTTCAAAGTAGAAATATCCCTTGATCCAAACTTCTAAATTTTGCTCTAACTCATTTTACATTCATCAATTTAACCTGGCGTTTAATAGCTCGAAAGCGTTACAGGAAACTTTCACTACTAGTACCATCTGTAAAAACATCCTTCATATATTTCGGCCCACTTTCGCGCGAACCCAGTATTTATTCTATTCATTCGCTTGAACTATTCTCGTACAGCTTAAAATCATTTAGTTTCGACTATATGTGCGCGTTTAAATTATTTCAATGCTTTTAATATCGGAAATGAGATTTTAAAGATTTGCATAGATGTATATATATTTTCTATTCATAATTTGCAAAGAAATCAGTAGTGTGACCCATAAACGAGGTGTCGGAAATTATATAGTAAAACTGAATGGTAATCGTGTATTCCAAATTATCTTGGAAGATTATCTTGATAACTATTGTTACGCGAACGCAAAAGAAAGAAATAGGAACGAATAGAATGTGAGAGACGAAAGGGAAAACAATATGAAAATTACAGTTACGTAACGGTCAGAATTCTATATTCTCACGGCGTGCATCTATGGTATTGAAAGCGTCTGGAGAAGAAAGTAAGGAAGATTGAGTAGTAATAAAGCTGCGAGAATACATAACAAATCTATATTGGATTATGTAAAAGATGAATATTTCTTTTACATAGTATGTTATTTATTCAGAGAACAATGAATAGAAATCTAAAATTCCATTAGTTATCTAAACTATTACTTATAAGATCCATATCACAATATAAAATGTATTCTCTTAACTGTATGAAATACTTGAATTATTTAAAATTTCAAATTCCTTTTGACAATTTTTTACAAAAAATTTATAACTTTTACGAATAACAAAAGAAAATACTCTGAACAAAACACTACATTTTTTCTTCAGATAAAAAATGGTTAAAACGTGTCATTTTGTCGTTGCATCTCTCTGTGCGACTAAATCCGCTCATCAAGTTTTAATAAAATACACGTTCCCAACAGCAGCAGTAGCAACAACAACAGCAACAACGTACGGACATTTCCGATATTTTAGTCCGCTATCACCTGTATGGAATTCCAAATTACATATTACGGACTACTTCGTCCATATTAATTCATAAGTTTACTCTGGAAAGTATAAAAAAAAATATATATATAACGTTGCCCGCACTGGTGTACGCACTGCGTTCTAAACGAACGTGCGTATATAATAATATGAAGAGGCGAAACCGGTTTCTATAAAACTGCGTAAATAATATTAAATGACAATGACTATTTTTAAACAGTCATCGTGTTTTCGACTGTAACTTTTAAATTCCACTTTTAAACAATTGTATAATTAATTTCCGTACGAGATGTGTTCTTCTAATTGTTACTTTAAATTGACACATTTATTCATTTGTTTAAAAATTTTGTTACTACAAATTTATAGTATTGAATTTTTTCATTACTTCAGTTTGTTTTTACATAATTTGTTAAAGTTATCTCCAAGGACAGTGAGCGACTAACATAACTGGCTAAAACGAAAACATTGATAAGAAATGATGGAAAGAGTATAGAAATGTTGGTAAGGTAACTTAACAAATATAGTAGTAGATGAAGTACAAATTAAGGAAAAAAGTATTATTATAATTTACTGACTATAGTCGTGACTATTCGTGACTGCTTTTACAATCTAGATTATATTTGATTTTCCTTAGGTCCGAAAGATAATTATCTAAAATAATGTATTTGTCCTAATTTTTGTGTAAATTGATTTTGTAATTTTTATGTATTTAATCCTTAATATAAATAAATTGTCCGAAACACGTTAGGGGGATTTTACAGAAAATATGGTTTTTTTTTACTAAACTAATGGACAACAAAATCATTCGATCCAGCCAATTTAACTTAATTACAATATAAGTTTATAAAACAAATGTTAAGAGGATATCGGAACAACCACAATTGCTCTGTATTCAAATGTCTGATATCAAATGATATTTCTAAAAGCACTATACATTCGTACCATCTTAAAAAATCATTTGCCGACTTAAATGATCAAAATCGAAGGATGAAGTGCGTACTTCAGTACTGACTTCGTCTTCCCAACTATAGTATATATGTATATTTAGCCGATAAATCATTCGAACACAGCTGTGGCTCAATAATCCCGTAACTTTTATCTCGTTCACGATAATTACAATTTGCCATTTCAATTACTTAAAGTTTAACAAGTTAAAAGGACGCTATACTGCTACCACTACTACTACTGTTACAGCTCGTCTCTCGCATAATAATAAATTCGAGCGTCCAATTGGCCTGCCACTTGGCCGCGAGTCGCTTAAGCTTCCTTCAATAATGAAAACAGTAAGTCGTGTATCTCCTTCGCGAAGGCACCATCGATGGCAGTGGAAATATCGCTCTTGTGTCCGTGATTTTTTTGTCTCTCTTTCTCTCTCTATCTATCTTTTTGTTCTTCAATCAATGTAGAATCGATCGATCGATCTAGCGGTCAGGGCCACCCCCATCACCGTTTTACACCACACCACCGCGTTATATTACCGATCATTATTTTTATCATTTCGCAATTGCCATCGTTTCGCAGCTATGTATATATATATAAACGGTCCATCCACAACCGATAATGCACTTCGTCGACGACGATTCTTAGCATATAGTGCGAGTGTTGCAGTAGTAGACTTTAAAATAGAATCAATGAATCAGATCAGCTGTGAGCATCTCCGTGTGGTGCTATGTAGTAGTAGTAACATCTGTGCGTTGGTTCTGAGAAATACATATGAACTAGATGACGGATTTATCCACACATGCGCGCTTATTCATGGATATATAAGCGTATCGTTTAATTTTCGTTGTAGGTAAATATATGCGCGCGTGCCGGAGATGTTTCGTAGGGGTGGTTATACTGAATTCCCCGAGAGAGTTTGTTTATAATAATATGAGGTGTGTCGTCGCTAGAACGCGAATTTATCATCGTGATAGGGTGTTTTAATCATGCGCACGTGTGTGTATATATATTATATACTCTCTGTGCTAATGATGAATGAATGCGTGTTGTATTTATATAAGTATGATGCGAATTATAAAGAGGGGGCTTGATATTGTCGAAAGGCTCTGTTAAGTATTTATTTCAATACGACTTTAATATACGAATGAAAATGGATATACGATGTACCTATATGTTTACTACATGGTTTTCCTTTTTGAATTTTAAGGTGCTTGCAGTGGATAATAATAATTTTTTACTGTGACTAAAGACTGTGTGGACACATTTCGCTTAATAATAATAACGACGTTAGTGTGGTTTTGATATGTAACATTATTTGCTTTAAAGAAATCAGCACTGTACGTCGTCGTCGTCTCTCTGGACACTTCGTATATCAAGAAAACTTGACGAGTCAGTAAATGTAAAACGTAGGAGTAATAAGATATTCAAGCTAGACACGTCGGTTGGCTTGAAAGAATAGTTCCGACGACGACGACGACGACGACGTCCTCATGTTCCCGATTCTCATCCGACTTATATATGACAGTCTGTGTCTACCTGCGTTATATTGTTTCATGCGTGTAAACAGAACGTACTTTTTTATAAATTAAATATTGTAATATATAGAGATAACGAATGTTTTGTAGTAAATAACATAACCTTTATGTAGAAAATTAACTATAGTTTGTCTTGAATTATTTCGCATTTTAATAGCTTTGTGACAATAAAAGAAATTAGAAAAATTCACGGACAATTTAAACGATATTACACTCGCAATGTGCCGAGGAAGATTTTTAGTTTCTCGTAATTGTTACAGATGCAGTGTTCCAGCGAAGAGATTACTTGAGGAAAAAAAAAAGAAATCAGGATTTAAGATGTATTCGCGTCTGTATTTGCATAAAGAAACGCGCAGGAACGAACAAGAGTGTACACGGTATATAAACGGGATGAACTCGGCGCGACTGCAAAGACATCCACAGAGTTCCGCTGAGTTTTTTGGGTCACTGATTTTCAATCCGAAATAGAGAAATGATGCAACAGGGGAAAAAAAGCCAAATGTAAAAAAACAGAGACACAGCAATATAGATAATATTACACGTAAAATATCGAATATTGCTTATCTGAATGAATGAAGAGCCTTTGTAGTTTGATGTTAAAATTGTCGTTATTAATTGATAACATCGTTTAAATTTTATTTTTTCTGGGGTTATTCTATCAATTAATTTCTGGAAGTACGACGAATTGTTTTAAAATGGTAGCTTTTAGAAGATAAAAAGTTTTATGCCACGTGTTTTACAGAATGAAAAATATTCGATTTCAACTGTAAAGGAAGAAAAAAAATAGAAAGTGAAACCTTCATTTAGTCGATAGGAGTAAATAATTACTTTTTAAAATATCTTTTTTTTACTATGTACTACAGAAAACATTCGGTTTAATCAAACTTTGTACATTTCCGTTTTAATTTATATAAAATTCCTACTACCACTTGAATTACAACTCCCGAACTACTCAAGCAAATTCTGTGTTATTCTTTTTCATTTAAATATAGACAGTAGAGAAAAAGTTACAATTGCTGTCCTGGGAGTGCATTTTTGCATTTTACACTGTTTTCAGTTATAAATACTTTTAAGGAATAAAAGTACAACTTATATTCGCAACAAATTTATATACGTAGAAACAAAAAATTGTTGGAATATTTTCAACAAGGTTGTAAACTCGTCATATGCATCCGTGGCAATAACAAAAGTAATATTTATAAAGGCCTTATATAAAGCCATTCCACTATTTACACTTGCAGAGAATAGATTTTTCTCAAAAACATTACCTATACTGAGAAAAAAATGTCAGTAAAAAAATTATTATATGTTTTGTAAAAAATACCATACTGTCTTATAAAGC
>JAYJLV010039074.1:0-24246 GCA_036873485.1 Torymus texanus
TGTGTGTGTGTGTGTGTGTGTGTGTGTGTGTGTGTGTGTGTGTGTGTGTGTGTGTGTGTGTGTGTGTATATATAGAAGTACACGAGAATGCACGACCAATTAGCTGATTGCGAGAGGAAGAGTCGCGCAGACGGCTGTGTTTTGAAGCTGCTCGAGTGTAAAGCCAATGTGAGATGTGGAAGGGAGAAGGAGGGGGTTTAATTGGGAGTATTATTTTCAAGTGTAATTGGATCGAAGATTAGGGTTGATGAAGATATTTAAGGGTTCAATGGTACTTTTTTTAAATTAGAAATTTATGTTTAAGGGTTAGTGAAATTTCTAGTTTCTCGCGGCCATCCGTTCAAGCACTAATTGCATTAAGTCCAATTTCGCTACTGTACCAAAGTGCCAATAAAAATAGTTACACATAAATTACAATTGGATTCTCTTATTTGGCGAGTTTAGTTGAGAAAAAAGAATTGAATAAAAATTACATCAATTACTCGAAGAACGCATTAATCAATGAGGTATGTCTAATTAACTGCAACTGTCTTATAAATTATGCTAAATATTTATTACAACACATGAAATATATTCTGACGATTCATAATGCTCTTTTATAAATTACGGCTAAACTTTTATCTGTAACTAGCTGAAAGACTTTTAGAACTCAAACATTCGTCCTGAATCACGCGAGTGCCAAAAGTCAGACATTCACCTCGCAAGGCATGCTAGCATAAAACTACCGTTGTTTCCGAAAAAACTTGCCCAAATATAATTAAAATTCGAAAATTTGTTCGTTACATTAACAGCGTTGTACAGCTGTATATATGTGACCTCAAGGCTTCAACGGATATCGCAACGTTTTGAATTCACCCGTATAACATATACATATATACACGAGAATTATTAACGGCACTATCGATATGTCTAACATCAAGATAAGAATATTCCCAAAGAATGTCGTCAGTATTAAGTCACTCGATCTTCATCGCGATTCTAAATTTGTCTGTTCACGCGTTCGCGCGCGAGAATCGCAAATATATGATAATATATAACGAATCCGTACACGTGTCTTTTATTAACTCGCGCACGCGCTCTTACTTGGAAAAGATATCCTCGGCGACTATGATTCACGAGAATGGGAATTTAATTTACGAGAAGAGCGTACCTACTCACAGCGCGTGTGGACTTGTAAAGATTAAAAATAAAGTGCGTTTTTACGGTGCGCGCCGGCGTATATATACGTATATGTATATAGAAGACTATACTATATAGCGAGCTATACGCCGCGAGCGCGAGTCTCCTTTCAAAGTGCGCGGCGAGGCGACGTTATAAAAGATACAAAAAGCGCAAGTAACAAATGAGTTCCGAGGCGTTAAAAATTGAATTAACGATCTATGTGAGGGAAAGAGAGAGAGAGAATGTTATTTTTAAAAGTTATATTCTTGACCCACTTGCCCCGCGCGCGCGCGCGCACTCGACGTGTAAATGTCTCTAAGTTTTGCAATATTCGAACTAACGCGATAAAACATACGGTTTCCGAACGATAAAAATGTCAAAAATGTTTACCCGAAGATATCCTTTTGCGCTTTTATATTGTTGGAAAAAACGCACCGCTGTAATTATATTGAAAAGTACGTAAGTTCTCGAGAAAGTTTCTATCGCCATGAAAGTTCTTATATATGAAATATGACACTTATACATATATATAGACGTTCGAAAAACTGAAATATACAATAGGCAAGATTAATTTGCCAAATCGAAAATGAAAACAGCGCAGCATTAAAATAAACACGACACTTTATACACTAAAAGCCCATACATTGTTCTTCAAAGTATTATTCAAAGAACTCGCGCCAACCTCTTCACTTCCGGCACCACAAATATACTCCTATCGTAACAGCTTTGCTCGCTGCACTTCCCTGTCGCCTCTTAATCTCCACATTTAACCCACTACTACCACCACTACAAACCACCAGCAGTACTCGCATTCATCTCACCCATTAACATCCCACCTCGGATTCCATTCCACGCCGCCAAGAAATCCCATTTATTCGGTCTCCTTTCGCAGCGGAATGCACGCGTCACGTCTGTCCAAAATTCAGTGATTGATCGACACACAAACATACACACACATACATACATACGCATGTAAGCTAACATTCATTGAAATTTAAATTTCCCTTCGGAAGGAATCTCTTCTATACACCTCCCTTGTCTCTCTCCCTTTCTTTTTCTTTGCCAACGCGATTTCCATCGACCCGATTTCATTCCGGCCCATAAAGTGAAATTAAGCTCTGTGTGCGTGCGCGTGTGTGTGTGTGATGCTCTCTCTTGGCCGAGCTGGCACTAGTAGAGTGCTATACGAAGTCAGCCGAGTGGTGAGTACAGTGGGTATACCTATGTGTAGTAGGTATGCGGAAGAGAAGTTGGAAGGAGGAAAAGTGAGTGTGCTAGAATGGGGATGACGAATTGGTGGTTAATGGCGTGATTAAGAGGATGGTGGATAGAGAGAGAGAGAGATAGAGAGAGATATGGAGTAGCCAGAGAGTTGGATTTGAGATTCGCAGTGATTTAGTTTGTTGATACAAGTAAAACGGTGTGGTATTACCGTGGTTCAACATAACGATTTGCAATTCAAATGTATTGAATTGGGTATAAAAACACTTGTAATGATGAAGAACACCCTTATTATTGAAAAACAAACTTACATGTCACGAAAGATACAATAATTCATATGCTATAATTTTAGACTCTTGTACAGGATCACTGTATAAACGATTATATCTTAAATTTTAAAATAAAATGCTGTAAATATCTCTATTACGAAAATTTAATTTTACTATAACGTATCGTTAAACGCCTATGCGTGAACGTACCGTCTGTTAGAAATAATTTATATCGTAATTGTTAATTTGATGGAACCAATCTATGGAAATATATGGAAATAATGCGGAATTCAACCAAAAAAACAAATTATTTGAAGTCAGAAATTCGGTGAATTTCCGAGACCCTGTTTTCCTTGGAATTTTCTTACGAAGAAAGAAATGCACAGTTGTGGAATCGGATAGGAGGCGAACGAGGGTATAGATGAATCGAGGCATAATAATCGCACGCATTGACCCGAGGATACATTGTCGTTTTATCCTGATTTTCGGAAGACAAATAAATTCGGAACGTTCCTGTATAAAAATTTCATAGCTTTTGCATTATGAGGAAAGAGACATCTGCTACTGGCTGACTTCTCGCTGTGGAAAAAGTCTCAATCAAAAAAATGAAGTCTATCGAGACTGTATCTTTTTTTACGGTGGTATTTTTTTTTCGACGTAAAGGTAAAGCAAATTCAAGGTAAATACGAGCTTCATTCAGAGTTGGGTAAAAATTCAGTTTACGGCTTACGAAAATTTATTTTAGACATACTTATTGTTTCCTCCTTCTCAAAAAAAAAAAATAATAATAACTTATGAAATATAAATTGAATGTTTAAATAAACAAAGAATCAACTATTATACTCTACTTGCTCATAAACCACAGTGAATCTAACCCAAACGACTCACTGTTTCTCTTTCCTCTGTTCTTCTCTTCGAGCACTCCCGAAATCCGCAGCACGACCGCTACTGGCGTCGAGCTGTCCACGCGACGATCATCCATTCCTTCCTCCTTCCCCTTTATCCTTCTCATAAACAAGCAACTTTTACGACCCTCATACGCGCATAGAGCGCTTCGCAAGAAGACAATGATAAGACGAACCGATTCCTCTTTCTCTTTCTCTCTCTCGGCGACGAAAATTAAAAGAACACGCGCGTGCGATCGACTACTATACCTACCAACGCGCAGTAAAAGCTATACGCGAGGCAAGCAAGCGAGATGGCCTATGCAGCCGGCAAATCGTAAAGAACTTTATACACGAATACGAGAGCGAACGTCTTTACGACTTATCGTAGTCTCGTCGTCGTCGTCGTTGCGAGGAGTGGATTTTTCCCGTAAGAACGAGAAGCGAGCGAGAGAGGCGGAAATTTATGCCGGGCCGCGCCGGAAATCAAAGGATCGACCGGGGAAATTGCGAGTGAGAGGTTAGCTAGAGTGGAGAGTATAAGGGGGAGGAGCAGCAGCAGTGTAAGTTTTTCATTGGAGAGTTTATTATTGAGAGGTGTGGAGAATGGAGGGTGAGTTTAATTATGTAGGAGAACGTCTATAGACGATTAATAAAGTGATTGGTCTTTGTTCTCTGTGTAGTAGAATGGAATGAAGTAATGAACAGTTTATCAACATGTTTTTTATAAGATTCTTGTGTTTATTGGATGAAATTGAATAGTTTATGATAAATTAAAGGAAAGGTATAAGTTAATTAGAATTAAATTAAATATAATATGCAAAGAAAGAATGTTGTCTGGTTCAAATCCTACATTGTTCTTTGTTTTAAATTTCGTTTTCGAACTTATTAAGTATTTCTTTTGAAAGAAAAATTAATTTGTTTTCCAAAAAATAATTCCCAAACAACATTTTTATTATGATCCGTTTTAAAACACTATAGATAATTTTAATTTGATTGCTCTTTAAAAAAAGCGATGATATACTTCTAAGAGGGAAAAAAGCAATTTATATATTATTCACCCCGAATTCAAGAAATACTCGTTTCAAGAGATACGGAGAGTTGAGATAGAGTACTAAATTTAAAGCCAGACTCGGGTGGTTACAATAGTTACGACATTCTTCCTAGATTGCCAATACAAACAAATGACAATGGAAGACTTTACGCATATGGTAAAGTTTGACATTTCAGATAATTTTGCAAACGTTGTAAACAAATATCGGAAATCGCAAATACCATACAAACAAGAAACTTTAATTTTTAATTTCATTTTGAAATTTCAAACACTTCTCGATTTCTTTTTATCCCTCTCGTGAATAAAGAATCTTTGTTTCTCCATTTTCAGCAAACATCATATTGGATATACGTATATCGAGAAAGAATGTATTTGAAATTCACCTCGCACTCGAGATCTTACGAGACTTTAAAATTTATATAAAATGATCTCGTCCCGTACACTTTTGGCGAAAATTACGTAAAGAATAAGGTGCTGAAATAGTCCGAGCAAATATTGAAATATAAAGAGAATAAAGTGCGAACAGTTGTTTCTTATTTACAATAGCCAACGTATCGCAATAGAAACTCCTTTTAACCATACCTACTTTCAAACAACAGGTGCACTGAGCACCTAAATTTTCCGAATACTCAAAAAAAAGCACACACGTGCACTTGCAAACATACTTTTCATCGAGATACTATACAACAGTGCGTCGTTCCACTTAGCAAACAAAAAAAGCGCAAGACTTTGATTCATCATAGCTTAGAACGACGACGACGACGACGACGACAATCATACTATATACATACTGCGCACACGGCTACGTCGCCAGAAAAGAGCTTGCTTATCAAGCATCGAAGCGCGCATCGGCTAACAATGGAAAAATGCAGAAGCGCACTTGCACTTCTGAAATTTTGCGCTCGCGTACTTTAGATAACGAGAGACCAACGAGAGAACGAGACAGTGTAGGAAATCGAGTCCGCGGGAGGAATCGGAAGAGCTCTTGACCTGACTGTTCCACGCGAAAAGTAACGCGGCTATGGGAGACGAGAAGAGAGCCATCGTCGTTGTCTCGGATTTTTCTCGCGACGGTGGCTACGCGTCAAGTATTGTTGCTGGAGTTTACGAGGTTGTAAACTATTTTTCATGGCAGTGGCGAAAAGGTTTGCGGTGTAAGAGATAAAATTGTTATAAAATTCGTAAAGGTCGATGTAGCAGGGTTTCTTTTTTTTTGTTGAACAAGAGAAGTTGAAGGTTCAGTGTGATGTATATTTATATTAAAAGATATATATATATATACACACACACGAGTCATTGTTAGGATGAAAATAAGGGTACAACAAGAAATGAGCATTGTGCCGAATGTATTATATATAGAAGTAGATAAAGGGCGAGACTAGACAGACCGATTGAGATGATTCTTATCCTGAACTGTATTTTGTATGCTTTTATAATTATGCGAATCGTTTACATTGTATGTAAAAACTTCTTTTTAGAATAAGTGCTTTTTCATGTAGAACCTAACTATGCCTCTTCAAATAAATAAACAAAAGTGTTATTAACGTTTTTTTAATCCTTCATTAAATAACTGTATTATATACATTACACGCGCACACGTACAATTTTCTTTCTATCTCTAATTCAACTACCCAATCTAAACCTCCACAAATCGTACTCAATACATTACCACTCGATGTGCCGTTCCATACATAACCTCTCCTATATAAAAACACCCGCGTGCACCTCTCTTCGATAACCAAATTTCCGGCGTAGAATATATATACGCAAGATTCCACGCCTGTCGCGCCAATAATTCACTTACTTCAGACTCTTTCCTTCTCTCTCTCTCTCTCTCTCTCTCTCTTCTCCCCGTTACGAAACGCGAAGAAGAAAAAGAAGAAAAAGTCAAACGCAACGCGCAGCCCGACGCAATTATACTCCGCGAATAAATTTCGCGCCCTCTAAATACGAAACTCTCTCTCTCTCTCTCTTTCCCACTCTCTCTCTCTCTCTCTTTCCCACTCTCTCTCTCTCTCTCTCCCACTCTCGTTCGCGCGTCTTTTCTTTTTACGACTCGCGTGCGCTCGAATTAAAATAATTCGGCGCCGAGAGCAGCAGCAGCAGCAGCAGCAGAAGCAGAGTCGCGAAGCAATAATCGTTGCGGATGCGTATCTCGCACGCGCTCTTCCCCATTGTTTCTCGCGAGGGAGGAGAATGTGAGCGTGGTTCTCTTCTTTTCACAGTACGGTGAATTTTCTTTCTTTGTACAGAGGGAGAGAGAGAGAGAGAGGATTTGCGAGGCAATTACGCATTCGCTAATTCTGGCTTTGTTTAGCTCTAAGTGCTTCATTTAGCACGCTGCGTTTTATTGCGTTATATATGCAAGAGAGGAGATTCGAGGGTTTTGTACAGGTGCGAGGAGTTATTAGGTTAATTGCTGTGCTAGGTTGAGAGAGAAGGCTGCGGAATGAAAAAGACTTTGCGTGCGTTTGACGAGTAAAGTGTAGTCATTTATTTCGAGGGAGAGCCGAGTGGTATGCGGTGAGCAAAAAGACAGTTTCCGGTCGGAGTGAAGTAACGCGGAAGGAGGAAAAATAAATTACGCCAATGCGTACGTATATAGTGATTCGCTTTTAAAAAGTGGCAATAAAAATTGCATTTAAAATAAATGTTACAAAGTAATAAAAGTATTGAACAATATTTTAGTGTTTTATTTTATTATCGTGAGCATTCGATGTTTATATATATATTTTTTTTTAATTATTTATTTTATTATAAAACGTTTATGTCTATAAAAAGCATAGCAGCCTTGATTACGCGAAATGAAATGCCTGAAATTCACGATTTTTTGGAATATTTATTTTTTTATTTTTAGTACATGTACATGACACGTAAATAAAATTTACAAACAAAATCTGTTTTTAAACGAGATCAAATATTTGTTTCTAGATCCCACTTGAATTATTCATTAAAAAAGTGAGGAGTGTCTTAAGTTATCGCACATTGTATTTTCTTGAAGAATCAGAAAACTCGCTATAAATTTTCTTGCAAATCCGTTAAGCAATAAATATGTAAAATAAAAAGAACGATAAATCTACGCGAAGTCTCGAATTTCTTTTATTTTTCCAGATTTTTTTCAATCTTCCTTTTTTTTCTCTTTCTCAATATTCGGGTCTTGACTTTCTTTTAGTTTTACTGCTTCTGTATTTCGCCATTTTTAATCTACTTCAATTTCATTTAATTCAATTTAAAATGTCTTCTAATTTAAGTTTTCTGAACAGTTTGAACTTCTTGTTCTAATGAAGAAATTCTTTGACAAGTATTTGCCGTATATTATTCTTACGGCAATACTATAGAGTGTTAATTTTTCATTAAAAAAAATTTAAAATAATACAAATGCCATTTTATTTTTCAACGAATATTACGATTTCTGTACACATTCTTACACGGTAAGAAATAAACTTAATAAATTTTATTTATTGCATTTCACGGTACTTGCAATATAATTATAATAACCATACATTGATGCTTTATTTTCATTAGAAATTTCATAAATCAAATATATAAATCCACTATAATTCATATATTATAACATCGTTATAATATTCATTGTACCCTATAATTCGAAAATATCTATATATCGAAATCCACAAAACTTTTCCCAATACCGAAAAATCCAGCGCACCGGCAGCAGCAGCAGCATTCGCAAAATAAAATCGCTCTCGACTCCGCACTGAACCCGCAATGTGTTTCGCTAACCGAGCCGCGTGCGCTTTTGCTGACTCGCTCTCCCCCTCTCTCTCTCTCTCTCTTCGATTCTTTACTTCTCACCTTCTTTTTAACCCAAACTGGAACGCGTGCGCTCACGCTATAAACCACGTGGCACGAGCAGTTACCGAAATTTGGATTCGTCTTTTATACACCGCAAAATGATTCGCTGGTCTCTATACTCTTTCCCAAGAGATGTATACAGTAAGTATAGAGGAGAAGGGGAAGAGTGGAGATTAACGAACGAAGGATTTATATCTTCCTCAATTTGTCCCTGCGGCTTGTCGCGCGCTATACGTTGATTATGATGCATCGTGAAAAATTGATGATTTAAAGCGAGTACGAGCAGAACCGGAGGTACAGGACACGGGATAAACGCTGCGGGATCGTAAATTCAGAGTATGTGTTATTCGCTGTTTAATTAGATTGGGAGATGATGTATAGGATTTATTTGTTCTCTGTTCGCTGTGTGGGAGGACCTTAGAGTTTAATAAAATCGAGGTGATGATTTTTGTATGTATATATATACAACTCGATATGTTGAAGGTACAAGTGGTTTTCTTAAAATGTCGGCTGCAATGTTGCGCGGTATAAGAGTGATCTATTAGGTCAAGGAGCTTAAAAGTGTAATGACACGATTGGGTTCGCAAATAGTTTCGTCATTAAAGCCAAGTTCGGCGGAGCACGTACGTGGCATACAGATCAAGCGTGAATGACATTAAATGAAATGAAAGCTTATGGCTGATGGATGCAGTCTGAAAGGTGCTGCTGTTAAGTAACCTACTATATATATACACACACCGATGATTTATTACATTCGAGCGAAACATCGAAATTTTCGTCCAACTCTTCAATTTCTATTTTGAAACAATATTGCAATTTAAGCATTGTTAATGAAAATTGTATACGTATTTCGTGCGTCTGTATATTTTACTAATTTACTCAAGCAATTCTCCACTTAACGCGTATAACGAAGAAATAAATTGTTGCGCGCACTCATACCCCGTATAACTTTGACAAACAAAAGAAAGCCCTTATACTCCGAGCCCGCAAATATTCTCTCACACACGCGTCAACAGCCATAACTGCCGGAATTAGAAATACCCGTAATTTCGCCGTAACGTCGCAGAGAGCACCTACACTACTACACGACGCACTCGTATATAGAAGCAGCCTCGTAAATATCCTGTCCCACGTGACAACCTTAATATGCGCATCGGTATCGTGCTCTCCTTGCAAATAACAAGGCAGTATAGTATATAGCGCGCGAATAAGGGAAGAAAATTTTGATTACGATTTTAGCGGTTGAAAAATTTTAACTTAAGTTTACGTACACATGTGATATATGCGTATATTATACACGCAAGTGAAAACTATAATGGGCGCGTAAGCTCTTGAGTATATTAATAAACCTGCGAAGACGACTCGAGTTTCGCGCATGTATTACGGGAGGAAGAGACGAGAGGTATAAATCAGGCGCGAGTGAACGAGAGTGGAAGGCGTATATACGCAGTGTTTGTATACTAATTGGGTACGTTGGATGGTGGAGGAGGAGGATGGGGGTTTGGAAGGTTTTTGTCATGGCTAGTGGTAGGCGGACATATAAGAGAGGTGGTGTGAGTTGCTTTTATGAAAGCTGTATTCGTTGGGGTTTTAATGTTATTTTCAGTAGTGAGAAGTAGGTAATTGTTCAAAGAGTTTTTGTATTTAAATATACGGATTAGTGGTAAAATGAAATATTAGTAAATGTTGATGAAAAATTACGTTTTGTAGTGGGTATCATGTGAGTTTACCATTATTATTGTAAACGTTATCCAAATCATTTCTTTATACATTTTTATGTATAGACGACGAAATAAATATAAAAATAGTTGGCATTAGAGTAGTTTATTCAAATTTGTCTCCATAGGTTCCTTTTTGCATAAAATAATTTTCACATAGGTATTTGATTCATTCTTTCGTCAACTTGCGGTAAAAAGGTATAAAATAACGTCTTCGCCCCAAATATAAAGCAAGTACCGGATGTAACTTAGAGTTTTACATCACACTTAAGAAAAGTATACGGCGCCAATATCTGATGATTCACGCGGGAAAAAGTACGACACTTTGCTGACAATTTGAAAAAAAATAAAAGAAAATCTGGACCGTGCATTGTATATATTTTACAGACACACAAAAACAAATTGTTGGGAAAAAAATGTACACGCGATAAATGCGCCCAAAACTCAAAACATGGTTATTTTCGTTTGACCGCAGCGAAAACATGTTCATTTCATTAATATATATATATGCAGTTAAATAAGAAACCTCCCCAATTGTTGTCGATCATAAGTGTACACATATATACGTCCTCCTACCACAACTGCGAGTAAACGGTTCCGTTAAACTTCCGAGCAATAAGTCGAGCTCTACGCGTTCGATTATACATACTTTGAACTCAACGTATCTATACAAAATTTAATCCGATCTTACCGCATATTCTTCTTTCAATTTCGCATACCGCACATGCCTATATCCACATGTACACACACACACGCACACACGCGCGCGTGACATAACCATCTCCTCGTGACCATTACAGTAGCAGCAGAATGTAGAATAAACCACAGCCATCGTAATCGAAAATCGCAAGTCGCACAACTACTATATACCACCCGCGAGGCTATTATTACGAAATTTAATGCGCAACGCACTTAGCTAGCATCGTCGGTGCCCCTCTTAAGGTAATGAACCACTGTATGTATGTATGTATGTGTCCACCGCCATATCTCGAGCTCGTCCCCGAAAAATAGCATTTCACGCGCAATTGAGCGGATCCCTTCTCCATATATATATATACACATATGCGTTCAACTTTTCCTCCCCCAGCCAAATCGTGGTATTTATATTCCCGCGCGAACTTTCCACGAGCGGCCGCCGCGCGAATTATGCGCGAACTTTCTTTCGCAGCGCTGGATTTTATTACATTGAATTCTATATGTGTATGTATGTATGTATGGATGTGTAAGTATATATGCTTATACATATACGTTGAAATATATGTATGTATAATACACGGCGTCGTCGTCGTCGTCGTCTTTGGGGTTCGTGAATATTGTGTCGACGCGCAAGTTGTAAAATTTAAGGATACACGCGCGCATGGAGCAGGACACGCGTGGTTTTAAATCGACTGTTATGGAGAGTTGTGTATGTATATGTATATGTGTGTAGAGTAGACGAATTGGAGTTTCGGGGTCGGCGGTACGGTCGTCGTCGTCGTGAGGGATTGGGGTGGACGGCAGCTCCAGTTCTATATATATATGATTTGTCTTGGACGTAATGTTTGGGTGGTGTAATATGGAAATTTATGGTAGGTGTATGGTAAATCATAATGTTGGTTTGAATATCTTAGTGATAATTAATATACAACTTTGTGTAAATTGTTCTTCATTGAAAAATAATGCTAATTTATTTATACATGTTCAAAAAAAGTTAAGGGTTTATATATTAACGAATTAAAATTATACTATTATTCTTGTAATAATTTGTGGAGTCTTATTAAAAATTCTGTAAAAAGCATTCAATAAAAAGCACAACACAAATTTCAACTTTAATAACATTGTTTACATATGATCAACATCCTTCATTTTTACTGGAAAGTATTCCTTTTCGACTTTTTATCCTATATTTTTTATTGCAATACTAAATTTTCAAACCACGCGATAGACCAAATCAGCGAAAACCTCATAATATATAAACCTTTGCGCATCTTCTCAGACTAGTCGCAAAAAATCTTATTTTCAATCCTAGCTCTTACGAAATCCTACCCCTATATATACACCCGCCACTGCAAAATATTGACAGAGTAAACGCAATATTCCCCGAATCCAAAACGATCCCGAGACCCTTTCTCCCAAGCGTATGTATAACGTATCTTTCGCGCACGTATATCCATCCTCGCTCGTAAAAAAACTTTTTACGATTCATAATGGATTGACTGACGAATTTCCTTCCCCCATCCTTTAATCCTCTTCGCCAGACTTTAAACAATAAACTTCCCAGAGATTAACGCTCCCAAACCTTCGAGTCCTAAATCACGCGACGAGATAAACTGCGTGTGGACGGAACCACGTATATATATATATATAGAGGATAGGGACACATCCGACGGATCAGTTGCCCTGAGAAATGACGTAGGTCACCACATCGCTACCTCCCCCTAAACTTCCGAAATTGATCGCCCGAGTTTTCGCGCGAGTGCTAATGTCTCGCCCTCCGCGTCCTTCCTATCAATTTCACCGGCGTTTTTTCCTACTTAGTATAGGAGGCCACGTGCGCGCACGTCGCAGCTTTGTGTGATTTTTGGTATATATAAGGTTTGCTTTTTTTATTAGGGTTCATTGAATTTAACGCGCTGGACGAAACGAATGGAGATTAGAGGGAGAGTTGAAAAATGTATTTTGCGGATTGGGGATGTGACACGTGTGGTTGGTGGTGAGAGTCGGTTGAATGTATAAATACGAGGGTGAGGTTTCGTCGTACGGTTATTCGCTTGTGAATTTTTTAAATGGGATATCAATGGAGGATTGATGGGGTGGATGTGAGGTTGATATGTATTAATTTTTGTATAATATATATTTATTTAGGAATAGGCAATGGTCTGAACCATGTTGATGGTTCTTTTTGAACGAAAATTTTCGTTATTGTCATATATTAATGATAAAATGATTCAGAATTCATGGCTCAATGGTGTAGAAATTCATTCATAAACTACTGTTAAGAAAATTCATATTCCAAGTTGTATATGTAGTCGAAGTTTCGAGACTTATAAATATATAACTTACGAACATGCTGTGCCTTTGAAATTTTGTGTATATTGTTAGGCACTCGGGATCAAAGTGAATGACTTTTTCGTTAACACTCTGTTCATTCTCTCTATTGAATTTACATACTTCACTTATATCTAAGCTAAATATATACGAATCAAAAGAATGCGCTTATAATTTACTACATCAATAAATATATTATAGAAAAAGTACAAAATAAATAGCTTTGATAACTCTCAAAGCATATATGTTATGCACGATACTCGTTAAAGCCATTAAAATTCATTCCTGACACTAAACTTTCTCGAACTCAGATTCTCATATTAAACGCTTACATCACCATCAAACGAACTACCGAATTATGCTACGGCGACACCTGTGCATCACACACATGTACACTCAGTGTGAATCACTCTTCGAACCTAATTTCCATTCATCTCATAAACCATCCTTCTCCTCTTCTTCCGCTTCTTCTTCTTCTTCTTCTATTTCTCTACAAGATAAATCCCCGCTGCAACTCGGCCGCATCCTCATATTTTCCTCTCGCGACTGCCTATACATTCTCATCAGAAAACATCTCTCCTCCAATTCCTCTGTCACCCTCGTTTTCACGAAAACTCGAGCGCCTCGTCGTCGTCGAGTTACCAATTTACGAGTTCTCTTCCAACCTCTGTGGCTATAATTGACGTAAATTATTGTTTTCTGTACGCGTTATCGTTAGACCAGCCGAATTTCAAGTGACGTGTCGTTTTACAACGCTGAACCGAACTGCCCTCGTTACGCTGTCACTCATGTCGCTATGCATATGTCAAGTGTATAGATATATATCGTATACGAGCGAGTGATGGTGGCTAAAATCGCGATAATTGCGATCGATGGTCAGGAGATCATCTTTTCGAAGCGGAGTGTATAACGATTTAGCTAAATAGTATGGAAAATTTGCGTGGCAAGGTGTAATGGGAGAGAAATACGAGATATATCTGTAATTTTCCGTGAAAAATGGTACGCGCAGTGAGTATAGAGTTGCGCGCGAGTGAGAAGAGAAAGAGAGTAGATACGCGGAGAGTGAGGATACACGTGAGAAAGTGATTTAGAGTGCGTGGAGGACTGGGAGAAAATGTGTGTATAAGTTGTCGTCCGGAGAATTTATTCTCGCTCGTTGCCGAATATTTTACGTGTATTTTTAAATTCCCCGACGAGGATAATTTTAGGAGTACGATATTTTTGTCTCTCGATGTCTATAAATATAGAAATATATATTAGAATGTATAATCGTGATTTTCATTGATCTCCTGCGCTACTAATAAGCGTCGTAAGGAATACGTTAGATATTTTAAAAATTAGCTACCAGCCAATTTTCAATTATAAGCGCATTGCACACGTCGCTACTTCAAACAACCACTGCACTATGATAAAACGGTACTAAAACTTGACCAACAATTACTATGTGTATTTCACAATACGTATAACCATATAGGCGATAATGTAATGATCTCTTATCCTAAATCTTGTAGATGAATTACAGTGAAAACACCAAGAGATCGTATGATCGCTCCCCGCCGAGAAGCGGCAACTGTGAAGTATCCCACTGAGAAGTCTTATACCATTGATTAATTTCACGGTACTCCGGATTTCTGAAGAAAAAATAAATGTAATTTTATTACATTCTTATGGTGACTGATACATGATGTCATTCGATGATAACAGTTATTTTAATTATAAAATTAATTAAAAAATATTAAAAAATACTATAGAATTTCATTACCAGACGTGTCAATATTTTACTTATTTAGTTAATTTTTAACAAAAAGTTTTTTTTTTGCGCATTTAGACGTGGCCGATTTAGTGACATAGCAAACATGTACAGGTAGTCTTAATTACAATTCCACCTCGCAGAAAAGCCATAAACTTTGAAACTGAACAATTCCTTTAGCACTTCAACCAAACAGAGCCAATCCTCAAATACACACCTATATATTCTACCCCGGCATAACCGAGTATACAACACGCGGTGCACCCAATCGAGTTCTCTCCGCGCGTTTATTCGAGATTCGCGCGCTCGCGCGTACGATCAGAAAGAGCGACAAGCAGAAAATTTATGTACGATCCGTTTACCTCGACCGTTCTCTCTTCTCTCTGCTATATACATACACACACATACACATATAAAGAGCTTCCGAAACTCTCGCTCGCGTGGGTCTCCATATAAGCGTGCGCGCGCGCTGAATTCCCAGATTGGCCAATTACTCAAATCGCTTTATCCGAGTGCAGAGAGAGAGAGAGAGAGAGAGGGAGAGACAGGGACTCCTTATATACAAGCTCTTGTGCCTTATTTATAGGCGTATATCGACAAGGTATTATTATTTTTTTTCCTTTTTCTTCTGTTGTGTACGAAAAAAAAATGAGGATCTCGAGTGAATTGTCGCACGCGCGTGGACTCGTGGAAGTGAATATCGTTAGCGTCGGTTTGAATGGTCGCGCGGATTGCGGATTATCCGGAAGGATAGGCTTGTCCGATGTATAAATCGTGGGGTTTGGTTAAATAAACAGCCGATAACGACAGCCGGAGTGGCTGAAATATACAATGTATTTTCGGGTGGAGAAGTGGCGGCGAGTTTATGAAATAAAGTATCGTGAGAGAGGGAATACTCTTACGTAAACTGCGTATTGGTGTTATGTTTACTGTGTTCTTATGGTTTTTTTTATTTAAATATACATTTATATTCGATTAATTAGTATTCGTACAGAAAAATAAATGTTTCATTGGTATATTAAAAACTGATTTAATTTGCTCCATATATTTAATGTCGCTTGTAAAACCTGATATTTAACATTTAAAAAAAAAAAATAATTTTGATGTATGTTTGGGAATTTCAATGTTAATAATGTGCTGGAAATTCAACCTTTATAATGATAATTATAAGTAGAAATAGTTAAACATAGACAGTCATGTGTTTGTGTCTCTTCTATTGAATTTTGAAGACAACACGAATTTTGTACTATTATTGTTATTACTGCACATTTAGCCATATAGTACATATCAAATAAAATGTAATTGACCCAATCAAATCCGCATTTAAATACGGACAATTAAATTAATTAAATAAATCGAATGAAATATTTCATTAATTAAATCATTTATTCAATCAATTCAATGAATTATTCATTCAATTAAACCTAATATTTTTGTTACAATAAAATTATTTGATTTTTCCATATTTAATTACAGGGTTAATTGAATAAATCATCAAATTTTTTTCTTTTAAACCCCACTACCCACCGCAACCATCACAACAAATTGTATCGTTATTACCAAAAATCGTCACGTATCCTGATTTTCACATTACAATCCAATCCTTCCAGTACCTCATCCCAAATCCACCTTATCCTCACCTACCACCTGCACATATCCCACGAAACCCCAACACACGATCACCTATACCACGCGACCCGATCACTGCACGCATCACGCATCGATCTCTCATATAACTCAACATGAGCTCTCGCTCTGTCGTCCTCGGTGCCCGTTATTGTGCTTAGGTTATGTAGGTCGATCATTTCCGATTATCCCGATCTCTGCGAGTCCTCGATTCAACAGCATCGGCTCTTCAAGTACGATCGTATGTGTGTGTGCGCGCGTGCCTCCTTTTACGCGACGTTGTGCCGAGAGTGAGTAGCAGATAGGGAAAGCCCCGCGTCGTGTGTTAAGGAGGGCATTGCGTGGCATTGCGCGGTGCGACACGTAACGTCGAAAGTGTGCGCGCGTGCGTTGCGCATTTTTTTATACGCGATGTGTTGTAGAGCACATGTATAGGTATAGGCATATAGAAGTTGATGAGTTATAGTTTTGACGATATAGAGGTTTGGAATTTTTCGGTTGGTGTGTAGGATAAGATTGTGGGTACGATATAGGAGGTTCAAGGATGATGCGTTTGTTTTTGATCAGGTTCTTTTGAAAACAATACTCGTTTTTTGTTGTTGACTTTACGGCACGTGTTTTAACTATTGAAGGGGTATAATTTGTTTTTTTTTTTAAATACGATTTTATAAAAAAATAATAGTTCTGTAAATACACTGTTCGTCTAAACACCTTTTTGTTGTACATTTGCTTTTACATTGCTTACAATTACGTAAACGGAATTGCGCTATTTGCTAAGATCGTAAAATTAAGTATCCTAATCACGGTCGTAGCTTGTGAGACTCAAAAAGAAACCTCACTCAATTCAAAACTACCTTGTGCAGATAGAAAAACATTTTGCATTCTACGCAATAGAACATTAAAACAGAACAGTTTATCTTCTTGCAAAGATTACATATAGTCTTTTGAGTACACCCATCCTCTAAAAACAAAAAAAAAAGATCACAAATCTTAAACATACTTTCTTCAAGCAGTACAAACCCCCTAAGCACCATTTTATAAGCAGCTTTAAAAAAAATCCTCTCCGACAAACGTTACTTAAATACACTCAACCTCTCTGCTCCATTTCTCTCCCTTATTTTCACCGCAAGACAAATTCAGAATATTTCTCAGCTCTGAAAACCCCACGTATACACACACACACACACATACCCTCTCAGCGCATTCTTTACATCCCCTCGCGTCCTTTTATCTCGGGGTATATTGCGCGCGCTGGATATATATATGCAACGCTTTTCTGCAACGCTGGCGACGACGATGAGACACATTTTCAGTTTCGCGCAGGCAAGCCGTGCGCGCTTATTTTCTTATTACGTGGCTTCAGTCGAGCGAAAGCTCTGATTATTTTACGAGATTATATATAGGTGAGACGGTGTGGGCGCGCATTGAATAGGTTTTCGTTTTCCAGGATAAAAGGGGGATGAGAGTAAGTTTCGTGGTTATAGTTTAGAGAGTGTATGGATATTTTGAGGTAAAAGTGTATTAGAAATCATTGGCGTTGTTTAAAAAGTAACGGAGAGATTGCATGTTACGATGATCGAAATGTGAAAAAGTCAAGTGTAAGATTTGATGTCAAATATATGATATATCAAAGACATTGATTTTGAGCCCGTTTCAAACCGTAACGCTGCATCCGATGGTTAATTTTAAACTTTTGTTGAACCAAAACGTTCCAATAAATAAAAATTTATTTATTTAGCTAAAAAGCTTCAAAATCTCAGTTATCTATATATATATATATATATATACATATGAATTTCCCTATACCTATCGGCTAACCCAGCAAAATAATCGAAACCGTTTTTCCGCGAAAACTTTTTAGCCTGTAAACCTGTCGATAGCAAGGCTGAAAAACGAAAACACGGCGCGTACGCATACCAATAAACATGATTGCATTTATTTCAGTACGGGCGCATATATAAATACCGTAGATACATTGCAAACGTATTTCTTTTTTCACAGCTCTAATCTGAATAAAGCATCTACCTATGCGCTATGTGTGCGCACCAGTGCGACCGAGACATGAGCGGGTGTATTGTTCGAATTGTCCGATTGACTAAATAGCTCGGTTTGTATCCGATGTGGTGGGGATAATTTTCACGATGTAATTGGGATACATCTGTTGAAACTGGCGGGAATAATTGTTTCGTATGGGAAAAACTTTGTTTCAATGTTGGCTTTGATGTAATGCGAAGTATCAGATAAAAATCAAAGGTTTAGTACTTAACTTGTTCAATACCAGCGAAATTGAATCCACAGAATTACCGTATTTGTAACACTAACAGCGTCGATTAATTGTTTGTGTCAAGTAAAACTTTTTTTTTTTTGCTTAACAAATTGTTACTGCACCGAATTCGAGCGCATAAGCTCTAATTTTTTACGTGTCTCAGTAATGTGTCGAAACTTTGTCCATTTAAAAGTAAATCGAGTCCTTATAGCGTAAGTAATTTAAGTTTAAGCAATTATTCAGATTAACAGAAACTTCCGAGACAAACGTTAAGATAATTGTTAGCTCTCGTGAGCACAAGTTTCTTATTCACTCACATTTCCTAGCGCAGAAACAAAAGGATAAATATAATAACCAAATTTAATAAGTCCCATGGTACGCGGTAAACATTCTCCATCTTCTTCAAAGTGAACCTTCAGACCCAATTTTCAGTCTCCTCGTCAATTATTATTATTATTATTATTATTTGCCAACGATATTCACGCACACATATAAAGTCATAACTCGGAAGCCACACGCGTAAGAGCTAAAGACCCCCGTTGGCCATTAACCGCCGTTAACAGCGTGCGCAAACGTATCGCGTGTCGTAGACTGAGTAATGACGTATAATAATCTCGAGTAAAAGTAAATCGCGCGACGGCCTCTGTGTGTTGAGCGCATGTGTGCATGTGTGTATATTACGCGAGCTACTCTAGTCACCGTCATCGTTGTCGTCCCACGCAACCATCCATTTCTATATCGAGTGTGAAGTATATACGGAGAAAACTAATAATTTATTTCATGTGTATGCTCAAGGCGCTTTATCGTGTATATATGCGTGCGGGTTTATTAAGAGGCCGCCTGAGTTTTAGTGGTATTAAAATTTGGGTATAGTAGTTGTAAATTAAAATATCGTGTCGATGATTTTTTAACGCCAGTGGTGTCTTCTTAAATCACGTTTTAATACGATCAAATAAAATCGTTATTTGCTTTTAATTGATTAAAATTCTTCTCTAATAATGAGTTCATGTTACCTTTTCAAATAAAATAGTATATTATTCGTTACAATGGTACGTAATGTTTCTAGTAAAATCTAATTTTCATTCAACATTTCTATTTTATCTTCCACCGCAAGTAAAGAATATTTTTTGACAAAATATTTAAAAAAAATTCCCCCAACAAATGAATTATTTCAATAGAATAAATACAATCGAAAAAATGGCCGATCAACATGTTTATTGAAAGGTCAAAGGTAATGTTATTCAAGGATTCAATACGATATGCTACCGAAAAAACTTTTCTTTAGAATAAATTTTACACTCGTTTGGGTTGCTTTTCAATAAAATGCAAAATACATATTGGCTTCAATCAATTTCGTGAAATTTACATGTTAACGTATACGTTTCTCTTACTTGATTTTACAGGAGAACGCGACTCGCTTTTGCGTATAAAGTGTTGTAGAACGTATGAACAATCAAGAGAAAACAAAAAAACTTTTTGTGATACCCAATTTTTTTTAGCATAATAAAATACATTAAGAAAAAATTTTGTTATTTATCAGTGGGTTGAAAGTATTTTATTTTCATGCCATTGTTTACGAAACACACTCATAGCTTTTCAATGTTTTTGTTTGTTTAAAAGATATCCAACTTTATAATGAACTTGAGTGAGAAATTTTTAGTAAATAGTATATACTATATGACACGGTCTATTGTCTTTTGTATTTTCTCATTCTTTTTTTCTCAACGATTCCACAATTGAAAAGGGCGGCAACAGCAAGTACAGTATAAAAAGTATGCGTATATAACGTCACGATCATAACACAATCTGCCCAACACAAAACCACCATCAAAACATTTGCCACAAGCTTCTCGTATAACTTTTGCAAATATATACTTAAGTAACATTGTAAAAGAAAGAAAAAACATAAATGTAAATCGTTTGTTTTTGTTTCATACTCAGAGAAACGATCGTCCTGCAGAAAAATATTTTTCCCCAATTTTCTTTTTAAGTAAATTATTCGAGTAAAAATAATTTCTTGTAACATGAAAGCAAAACCATTTTGGTATCAGTCAATTAGTTTCTTATGATTGCAAAGGCGTAGTTTTGACCTGGGTTTGAATTTTATTTGTTTCGTACAAAGAAATCTACATACTGTTAAAGAAAATTCTGATGCGTAGGCTAAGAAAAGAAAAAACTATAAATTCTAGTATTGCCCAACTAAAATTGCAGTACTGGTCAAACTTTATTTATAGCCGATAACTTGGGAATCAAGAAATGCAGTAACTACAAGATGAAAAATGGTAATAGTAGTTACTATAAATTAGTTACATTTATAAAAGAAAAACTCAGAGGACGCTATTCATTACGTTAAATTAAACCATAAATTTTGTAACGCACAACATTAAGATTCCAATAAAAATATATCAACTGTTCCCGATAAGTATATCAAGATCTTGCAATTCTGCAAAAGATATAGTAATTTACTGAAAAATATCAAGTTTTATTTATCTACTTTAATTAATTTTAAAGTAATGTACTTCGTCGTTATTATTAGAAAACATAATCGAATATAGGTCACTAACCTATAGAAGTACAGCATTGTAAACGAAATTTTTCGAATTTTCGTACCTATTATTCTTGCCATATACCACAAATTTTCCATAAATACGACCGTTTCTCGCTCCCACCAAAAAAAAAACCATAAAAAACCAAGAAAACCACTCACATCCTCGTAACGTTGGCAGCGTGCGGTATCTGTCTGGACTCGGCAATACCGGCGCCACGGCAAGCGAGCTCGCGTGTGGCTGGCGTCGTGCCTAGGATTTCACAGAACACCTGCTGCTCGTATACGACCTCTTGGTTCCTCATCGTTGCCGTCGGCATCGTCGTCGTCGTCATCGTCGTTATCATCGCCGCCGCCGCCGCTGCTCCTGCTACCAGGACGAGCGTCAGGAGCGCGATCGGCAGCGGCGCGAGCACCATCCTCTGGAGCTGGCCGCCCGGTGCTGTTAATTCCCATCCTCTTCACCGGCACCGCAGCCCCATCCTTGTTTTCTTCCAGCCACCCTATGAGACTCCTTCCTCGTCGTCGTCGTCGTCGTCGTGGGATTGATTTTGATGCGTTATTTTGTTGATACTCGTGTGTTGATACTCGTGTGCTAGATATATATAGGTGGAACGTATAGATATATATACGCGACTCGGTCGTTATATAGGAGTGACGACGCGAGGAGCAAGAACGCGCGTATAAACGAGCGGATGTGGAAATTGGTAGCGCGTAGAGATATTGTTTATGAACGGTCGATATGGCGCAAGGGTTTTCGTTATATTTGGGTTTTTTTGTTTGACCGAAAAATTAGATTGTGATCGAACGATGTTTGGAAGGTGCGGGCCGGTGGATATTGTGAGATTGTTTCATTATAGATTTTAGATCAAAATATAATGATGATTATACGCGAATTATATATGAGAAGTTGATGTTAAAATGTTACTGTTTCTATTGGTTCTTTAATAGGTGAACTACTACTATACGTAAGTTAATCAGAAATTAATTAAATTATAAAACGGTCACAAAAAATTTCAGTGTAATACTAGCGATAATTCAATTTTATTAAGAAATTGACGCAGAGTGAGATGTTTTTCTCTTCATAAAATGAATCGGCACCATTAAAGGATTAAGTCCCAAGTAGTCATATACAGTATACTTTTTAGTAACCCCCCAAAAGATTTATTTAACAAACTCCGTGATCCTCTCGCAGTTTATAAACCGTGCATCGTCCCAATTAGCATAAACCGCATTTTGGCACATTACAATAAAGGATCATATATATACATCGCTCCACTAAACTCACTGTCGGCATAAATTCTTCGTCGTCCGCGCGCACAGCTCGCACATATAGTATAGTTTTCGATACCGTTTCTTCCCAACGCTACGTATATATATATATATATAGTAAGTATATACACTCTAGTATACATGTATATATATGCATTCGGCGAATGCAATTACATAAAGGAAATGATTATGTTGTCTCCCTTCTCTCCCTCATAACTTACTCTTTAACGACGAAAGTTTTACGAAGCTGTACGCGAAGTGCGCGCGTGGAGATGCATTGCACCCGCGCGCCTTGAGAAATTGTTAATGGACCGATACCGAAATGGTAGCAGTTGGTAGCGTCGTTTTGAATGCGCGCCCGTAAAGTAACGACGTTTATATAGATATATATGTACATGTGAGAATGTGCGCGCATGAGGGCGATTCAATTTGTAACGGGCGGGCACGATGGTCATTTAAATGTTTACGATTTGATACTTTGTTTTATTGCGAGTTTAATGAACTTTTATAACTATATAAATATATATATGAGTCTGACGACTCGTCGTAAATGCGTATAACATATAAGTGCTTGGCAGCCAATTACATATACTATTAACTTGATTTTATCAATTCTATAAAAACCATGATATTCTATAAAAATAGTAACACAAAAAATTAACGCTCTTTCCAAACATCAACCTACCTAGTTCTTCATATACTTTACAAACCTAAACTCTCACCTATATATATACCAACCCTAACAACAATATACCACGAAAACTTTTTCGCTCCCGAAAAATACACATCTCCGATTCCCTCATCTCTATCCCCACGGCACCGGCTTTATATCGTCTCGCGACACAATATCGCGCTTCTTACATATATACCTCATCCGTCACGCACAATTTTCGCATTGCACATTTCTCGTATAAGAAAAACTCGCCGCTAACGTAATATACAAATCAAATCGTGCTGATTCGGGCTACCATCACCACTACTAGTACGCGCCAAATTTATATAGGTACTCCCGTTTTCCGCGAAAATCGCACTCTCCCCAATTTCCATATATCAATTCGCGCGCCGGTCGCTCGTCTCGCTCCTCGCAAACATCTTCTTCTTGTTCTTCTTATTCTTTCTCTTTCTCTCGCTCACATATATATATATATATATAACACGTTGCTGCTATACAGCTGCGGTTTACTCTCGTGCACGTCTCCGGCGACGACCACCACTTAGTTTTTCCACTATACTTTTAAAACCGTTCAGTTTTGTCTTCTCCAAGAGATTCTTTTATACACATACACACGCGATATCGTTCGCACTATATACTCTCGAACCGCGCACGGTATTACCGTATATTATACACACACGATAACCACCGCTGCTGCTGTCGCGCTATGTGTATCCGCGTCGCGGTACGTTCACCGACTGACGGGCTCGAGCGGACGCGCGCCTTCGAAACCGCGCTCGCTCTCGACTTTCTCTCTCTCTCTCTCTCTCTCTTCCTCCTCCGCACTGATTTCCTCTCGCTCGCGCGCGCATTCGCCCTTTACTCCGCTCCCGCACCCCTGGTTCACTCTCTCTCTCTCTCTCTCTCTCTCTCTCTCTCTCTCTCTCTCTCTCTCTCTCTCTCTCTCTATCTCGTTCATATCCTTTCC
>JAYJLV010039085.1:0-24236 GCA_036873485.1 Torymus texanus
GAGAGAGAGAGAGAGAGAGAGAGAGAGAGAGAGAGAGAGAGAGAGAGAGAGAGAGAGAGACGTTGTGTATAGTGATTTGGTGTACGGTCGAGTGACGCGCTTTTATACGGGGATATTTTTGGGAGTTTATTGATTCAGAGGGAAGAAGTAGTTGGTGAAGGTTGGATGAACAAAGTGATGGTGTGTGTGTATATATAAAGTGGATGAAATGGATGAGGGTTGAAGATATTTTTTATGTGTGGTTTGGAAGGTTAATTAATTGATGTATTTGTGAGACAGAGACTTAGGTGTTTTGATGGGTGTTGAGGATTTCTCAATTAAGAGATTGAATTGGTTTATTACGTTGTTGGGTGCTTGTCAGCGTCACGGTTAAAGCGTGTAATTCAAGATCTCCGTCTTGCTAAACTTGTCTTATACTACCGCACATAAACTTGCTTGTTATTTAGTTGTTTCATCTTAAAATTTAATTGTATATGAAAACATGTTTATATATGAGTCTTATACGTATAGCTAAACGAAACTATGCAGTTAAAAAAATCCTATTGTAACATTTTAATTGAAAAAGTTGATTCTTTTTTTATTATCTTATACATCACGTGTAATATCTTAAGATAAACGATGTCATTCTGTCGATCCTTTACTTCCCACAAATAGTAACTATTACAACAACCGTAAGACCTCTTTAAACCGTGAAAGAATTTATAAAAAAAAAAATACACATCTACAAAAATGTTGATATCAACAAAGCATCTCGTATTAGATTTTCCAAGGCGCTTTATCCTTGCTTGTTTCGCATAAAAGCCTCCGTTGCTGGGATCTCGGTCGTATACACAAACACACATACACACACGTGACACGCTACACCTTTCCTATTATTACAGGCACGGTCTATATATACACCTGTATACGTATACACATATATGATGTATATATGTATATAGTAGTAACACAGGTTGTAAGATGTACACGCGGGGGCTTCGTTTACTTGGCCTTAATTTGATTAAGACGACGACGGGGAAGGGACATCGTAGCGTTGGGCTTTTTGGTTTATTAAAGAAACCTCGAGCGTCCCACCTTCTTTTTATGTTATTTGAGAGATAGCCGATACATCGGTGTATCGTTGGTATACATTTGTCAAATGAGGGGAAAATCGTTACTTCCGTGCGATTTGTACAAATTACACGGTGGCGCGCGAAGAATAGAGATACCGTTTTATTTTTTTTTCTTTTTTAGGTGATTTTATGGGAAGTGTTTATAATGTGAAATTGGATTTTCGTTATATTCGTTTACGTGGAGATGTGTTGAACAAGCTTTTAGTAGTTATATATATTTTGTGCTTGCTTACTGCGTAAAAAGGTTTTGCTTTCACCGCAGCATTTACTAATTTTATTTGCAATTTTGTTAAAGAAGTAATTTGGTTTTCACTAACTTGGCTTTTAAAATTTTCAAACTGGCAAAGGAAATTTATCATCTTTAATATCGCCGAAAGACTAAAAATTATGCAATGTAATTTTCATTATCGCTTACAAAATTGTAATGAAATGCTTATGGATTATCTAACCACAATAAGCTATAATTATAATCATTTTTATACCAGTAAAAAAAGAGAAAAAATACACGACTTTTAGAGAGAGAGGTAGAGGAAAAATTATTTCTATTTTACTGACAAACAACCTGTCAAAGGAAATATTACAAAAAAATACACTACACAAAAAATATTTATTCTCCCTTTTCAGTAAAAAAAATACAAAAAAAAAAACATACACGTACACAAGAAACCTTAAAAGCTTGTCAATTCCAATAAATTTCTCACCCTCTACTTATTACTCCAATAAAAAAAAATCTCTTACAAACCCTCCATTACAACAAAACCTGCGCACGCCAACACCGCGCATTCCACCAATCCTGCAGTTCCCTTGCGTATGGTGCAATTATTTCGCACGCAATCAGCGTCTGTAACTACCGCCCGGGCAATCGAGTTAGCGCTTTCAGCGTTGTACTTGCGCGAAGAGCATTACGCGAAACTTGCAGACGCGCGCGTATATATGCGTGCTCTCGCGTAATTTGCGTCGCCTGCGTGCTCATGACAAAGAGTATATGGAAGTGAAGTATAAGTACGTAGCGAAGTGTATAAAATCGTGGTAATAAGCTTTCCTTTGGGGATTTTAAAAATGTTTCTTTTTTGTTATATACGTATACGAGCGTATCGCTTAATACGTATCTGTATGTATAATTATAGCGTTATTAATCGACGAGAGATAGATGATTAAAACACGCGAAGTTTAACTTGGTTATATGCGCACGCACTCGTGTAACACGAATGAAAATTTTAATTATTTACCTGAATATCGGGATATTACCTCTTATCACTTTTCACGCTCGGCTTAAGCAAACTCAATTTCAACGCCAAATATTTATACTGTATATTATATATCCACGGGGTGCGAACGATAATAAATACTATATCATGCAAGAGATAAATAAATTTATAGAAATTTTCACGCGTCGTTGGTCTTTAGAGAGACAACAAAACTTGTATATACTCGTTAAAATATACTTGCTGTGACATCACGATCGACGAATGCATATATGGAATCAACCAATCAATCGTATATATTGCTGCATCTAAACCTCGTTCTATACTTTTATACACACACACCATATATATATCCAGAGAAAACGACAACGACCCATTGTTAAACACGCTCGTGGCATACGGATGTTTAAAATATGTTGCTCTTAAATAAACTAATGGCGCAGTCAAGGCCGCCTTTACGACGCTGCACGTTACGTGCGGTCTAACAATACGTGTACGATTCGAATTGCGCACCTTATGTATGTGTATGTGTAGGAGCTTTCTACGAGAGTATCCCTGTCGACGTGTAAAATTCGAGTAGACATCGTTTAGTGTAAGTACGTCGGGGTTTTGTTGTAGAAATAGGTTTATACGTGGATGTTTCAATGGAAAAAATTACGGTACAAGTGTCCTTTGAGGAAATACTTTGAGTGTGTGTGTGTGTGTGTGTGTGTGTGTGTGTGTGTATATATATATATATATATATAGGCATTTTCAAATTCGTTAGAAATGTGTAGGGGAAAATTGCTATATTTTCATGTGATTTGGCAATGTTAAACCAGAACGAAATTTTTTTGAAAAAATTATTACGTAATCTAGGAATAGTTTACAAAAAATATGGTAACAATTTTAGTTTTGGAAAGAATATCGTCAAATTGTATGGAAATATAGTAATGTTTCCTCATATTTTTCTACCAATGTACATATGTTATATAAAATTGAAGTACTTGCAATTGTTGTACGTGAACTCAAGGATATCGGATATAGCGATTGTATCTCTAGCCATCATTATTTTTTTCTTGTTCTCTATCGACAATGATTCTTTGGTTCTATATATACAGTCGTCAAGCCAAACCCATTAATCAACCGCGCGATAGCTTCTCGCTTTTTGGACCTAATCTCGCAACTGCAAACATTCACACGACTGCCAGAAGTTTCACCTTGCATTCTTTCAATCCCTCCCCAACGCGTATCAATCACCGTGTGTGTGTGTGTGTGTGTGTGTGTGTGTGTGTATATATATATATATATATAATCACTCCCGAATATTTACCAAAAAATAAAGAACGCTCGCAGGTATAGATAAAAAGAACCGTAAACTACCCAGCTGTCGTCGCGGTTGTTATTTATCCCCGACATATGTGTGTGTGTGTGTATGTGTATATATATATATATATATATTAAAGTATATAATTCTTCTGGCAAACGTCGCGCGAGTGAGAAAGAAAAAGAAAGAATGAAAAAAAGGAGCCTAAAAGTAGGAGAAGGAGAGGCAGTCGTCCATAAACGTGATTAGGTCGCGGCGCGCCGCGATTGGGACGTAAATCTTCAGTTCGGATGAAGAAGAAGAAAAAGAAGAAGAAGACAAAAAAGAGACGCCAAAGGGAGGCAGTGAAGGGGTTTATTGATGGTTGCAGAAGTGATTTTTTTGTTTAATATAAATGTGATGATAAAAGATATTTTAGTGAACGATGAATAAACATATATCTATTTCCATGGAAAAGTTGTGTGGGATAAGTATACATTAACATCCCTATATCAATATATACGTATACCGTCGAGTCATGGCACCTCATTACCCCCATCATCGAACCTCCCCATACCCAAAGCAACCAAAACAATCCTAATTACAAAACCCTTCTCTTTTTCCCTCCTTCTCCCAGCGTAAAGAAACTTCCTTGTCGTCCCAGTTTCCACGCCGGCGCAGAGGCCAGCTGGCGAGCACACTCCTATAGTATACATGTATATAGTGCATAAACCAAGTGCAAAAAAAAACGGGAGGCGCATTTTGTAATGTGATACCGTGCCGACTATACTACACTACTTCTTCCGTATATATAGGGTGTTGTTTTTTTTTCTTCTTCTTTGGTTTTCGGTTCGTTTTTTTCTTTATTGCCAGGGTGAGAGACGCAAGAGAGAAAGATTTATTAGATATCGTAAAAGGAAAATTACGTTAATAAAGCCCGGGGGTTTATGACCGTGGGAGTTTTTGTTGCAATATATTTTTGAATCTCACGAGGACGAGTTTACGCGAAGAATAAAAGATTATGATTTTTTGTATTATTTTTTTTTTATTGCTGAGATTTTTGGAAGTCGCATAGTTTTATCTAATTTTTTATGATTTATGCGCGTATATATCTTTTATATATTGACGTATTACGTAATTTAACTTGTAGTATAATAAAATTTTCTTTTCACTTTATATTCTCATGTGATAATAGGTTATTTATAGCTGTCTGAAAAAATACTTTAAGAGTTTACAAGTACGAGTACAAGTAATTTATTTTTAATTTTACAACAATAATCACCTTGACATTTTATTTTATTATATTGAATACAAATGTGATAAGCGTTCGTTAAACTACATTATTTTGTTATCAATAGTATTTTACATTTTATTGATGGACTATCAAGGATTCCTAAAAATTTGATTACTGAATTTTGTAACGAAACATTTTATTATTGATCCATATTACACGTTGGCTAAAATATAATCGACAGGACATATATGTACCATTATTATTAATTTATAATAATTTTAACTTTCAACTGCCTTAACATTCAATTCATTCCATAGTAAAAAAAGAAAAACCCGATCTCCCTACGTCAGATCCCCGTAATCACCCCGCGGCACTTAATAACGCACTCCTTCTCTTTTTCTTCCTATACCTCCTCTTTCCCTCTCTCTCTCTCTCTCTCTCTCTCGACATCTCAATCACTCCGTTCGTTTACCCAAGCCCCACTCAGCTATACGCGGCACCATCAGCTTCTTTTCTCCCGATAACACCCATGAAAGCAATGCCCGCCCACGCACCTATACCTCTACCTATCTTACACCTCGCTAAGTAAACGTCTCTTCCCTCGGTCTCTCTCTCTCTCTCTCTCGCTCGCTCGCTCCTTCTATAGCTGCAGGGCCGGCAATATCGTTAACCCATTTCTGAGTGTGCAACCGCCTGTCCCGAAGGAAGAGAGAGAGAAGACGCTATATCGATCTCTTGGTGCTGTGAAATTGTTAAGGCTCCCGGCTACTACTCTCTCTCTCTCTCTCTCTCTCTCTCTCTCAAGTATATACGCAAAAGCTTGAGGGGAGATCAACCTTTAGTAATGGCTGTATATATATGTGTGCGTGGTGCTTTTTTTTTTGAATGAATTGCAATGCGGTTTTCATTAAAAGGTTGAGAAATTTCTGCTGTTATATAGAATGAGAGATTTTATTTGGCGCGGGTATAACAATAAAATGTGTGTTGTCGCGCGCACGCTGTATTTACATTTAAATGAAAGTGAGAAGTGGTGAGAACAAGAGAAATAAAGAGAGAGAGAGGGAGAGAGAGTCACAGATGCGCAATAGTTTTTGCAATACCCGTATATTACAAGAGGGTAGTAGGAGAATAAAACGAGATTTCGTCTTTTTTCCGCTCTTATATTTTATTCCTGGTGGTATTTATAAGTCGAGAATAGTCATTCTGAAATAAGTCTGGGAAGGGATGGAGGGAAATAAAGTAAGGATTTATTTTTCATGTCTTTTGTGTGTCTCGTGGATTTATTAACTAATACACTCGTATACATTGTTTTTTGTTTTCTTCTCTATTTCCGCATCGCTTCTTTATTTTTCTCGTAAAAAAAAATCGCGCGATATTGAAAATTTTTCCACATCTCGGAGAAATGAGGGATGAAAATGTATATTGAATTATAATATGCGAGAAAGGAGATGCAAAGACAAGATAAACACTCGCGTTTCGTTCTCATCCTCTTTTCCGACTTCGTCGTTAACTTTACGATAAACATTTCAGGCGAATGCGGAAAAATGAGAACGCGAAAAACTTCCCATTTCCCTTCCTTATATTTCCTACTCATATTTACACAAGAGCAAAGCAAACTCTTACTCCGTTTATCCTCTACACACGCGTATATAGATATATACATTAATGCACGCCGAGCGTAAAAACTCTTACATCCTGTGTCATTTTATATTAAATTTATTTTTCTACGAAGATTTTATTTTAATACTGCTAATACTTCTTGTTACAATTGTATATTGATTTTTATATGTAGGTTGTTAAATGTATTAGCGTCGTAAATTTTTTCATATTATCGACAGCATTTTGTAAATAATAATTTTTCAAAAACTAACATTTTACTAATTTATATTTACAATGAATATTGATTATGATACTTTTATACTACTATATTTGACCTTATAATTGTTTCCTCCGGAAAAGAATCTTTGAGACGATGAAAAAAAAGTTTTCGAGGAAACATATTTCGAGTCAACTTTTTGAAAAATAAAAAGTAGTCACGTATGTAGGTTAGTGGGTGTATGTGTATAACCCTGTAAATTTGGCAGTTTGTACTCAATTTTCTTTGGACTAGGCTCAAAAGTTTTCTTTTTCATTCAAGATGTTTATAAAATAATAATTTTTTTCCTCGTATAATAAGGTTAGTTTTTTATATCGATTTTCCAGTTTTTATTTTTACATCAACTTTAAAATTAAAATTGTGCGCTTGTATCAATGATGTGCCAGATACTTATGAAATTTTCTACAATTTAATAAAATATATTTTTTATAGTTTAATCTTTAAATTAAAACATCATTATTCATATCAATAAAACATATATATCTAAAATATAACAATACACATCTCGATAAATATGATTTTGCTCCATAAGTACACTGATACAATAATTTGTTGAAATTATAATAGATTGTAGATGGATCCCAGAGTAAACAGTCGCGTTTTTAGGTTTTACGATGAGTGACATAAAATCTGTTTATTCACTCTCGAATTTCTTAAAGATTCTCCACGCATCTAAAAGCCTAATTAAAACATAAATTTCAAAAACATTTACAGTTAACATTTTGTTTTTCAAATCGTAATTACTTCAAATCTAAATTTTTAGATCAACCTTCCAGTTCATTATTACTCATCCCATTCATTATAACATATATTCAATTTAACAACGAACCCATCAAACCGTGCAATATACATTGGCAGGATAGTTTCATTTTACCACCTTAGCCCATAACTAACTACCACCTAAACCATAAAATTACATCCCACGTAACTCCAATCTCACTCCCTTCCGTCATACTAAATCACAACCAACCCTCTCATATACGACTCTTTTAAATACCATCAAAAATTAACCATACTATCAAACTTATACACTATACTCTCATACACATTCCTTCACCCATGACAACCATCACGCGCTGCTAATTTCCCGCGAGAGAGAGAGAATGAACGAACAACTCTACCGTACAACGATAACAGTAAACGCTTCTATATATATATATATAACGCGTATATACGCGTGCCAAAGTCAGTCGCGCCTACTTACATGGACTGATACCGCAGCTGCTGCTTCTGCTGCAGCATCGCGAAGCGGCGGTAGCCGGCGACCGCGGCTCCATATACTTGTTGATTTATCGCTGCTGCGGCGGCAGCGGCAGTAGCAACGAGAAATTTTTCGCCGGTCAGCTTCTTCTACTTCTTCTTCTCTCTTGTGTGTGTGTGTATATGTATATGTATAAATTTGTAGAACTATACTTGAACTCGCTGAAGTTGTTTATTTGTTTGGTTGTACACAGGCGATCGGTATATAACTGTATATGTCGTACTAGCAGCAGCAGGAGTTTACGTAAGAATTCAATTTATACCGAAAAGCTTTTCGAAATTATACTGATATGCCGGTACCGTGCAACTCACTCCGTCGGTATATAAAATCGTTATCACATTACGATCGTCATAATCATCGTTGGCACCACTAAACGCGCGGTGTTATTCAAAATTTCTTCTTTTTCATATTCTTCTGCTACTTCTTTTTTTTTCACTTGTCACAAAAACTATATAATATATGTTTATAATATAACAATGATACTATAATAAGAAAAAAAAAAACTATATAAACATAGGCGATCCTGGGACAGTTGTTATTCGGAGAGACGACAACGGCGCTCTGGTGGAGCGGCACCGGGCTTGTGCTGCTCGGGCTGCTGCTCATCTGCTACTCGCCGCCGCAGCCGGCCGCTGAGAAGAAGGAGAAGGCGCAGTGAGGAGGAGAAAGAGAGACAGAAGCGCTCTCGCGCGCGCGCACGCGTGCTGCTATATACTATACACAGTCCGCGTGTGTGGGGTGTAAGTATTATAATGAATGAACGGGGAGAGTTATATATCGGAGAAATTTAGATGATGCTCGTTTCGTCTATATACGTACATGAGCGGATTTTTTCGGTGGTTATATAATCAGATATAAGAATATGGTTAATGAGTAAAGATGATGGATGGGAGTAGTACGCGGATTTTTTTTATATCTTAGAGGGGATAATGTGTGGTTACCGATTTATTCATGTGGGTGTGGGATATGTGTGGAATGTGTTTGAAAATTGCTCATCGATTTTTCAAATATGTCTGCAGTGGCAATAACATACGGATATGCTGCTCGCGAGCTTTATTTGAGTTCACGAAGGAGATGGAGGAAGTATTTTATTGATATATTAAAGCTATATAGGATTTTAATTTGACGTATAACGAGAGAAAATAGTTGGGAAATGAGTATTGACATTTTTGTTATATAAATATATGGGTATATGGAGCCAATGAGTTTAGTATACATTTATCACTTTTATCTAGAGGTAGAAATAATTAACTTTTTTGCAGTTTACGAAGCTATTGTTACCGCATTTACCTCAAATTCTTGCAGCCAGTTTGTTAGAAATAGTGTAGGAAAATGGAATAATGATGGAAGATAAATCGTTTCGCAAATGGGAGAAAAATGGCTGATTCCCAAGCGGGATTTTCTATACTTCAACCGTTTTACCGGGAAAACACATTTTTTTTACTTATGACTGTTCAGATTGTTTTTACCGTGGAATTCGAAGAATCGCGCGAATGGAAATTCGAATACTTTTGTATAAAAATAGCAAAGTGTCGGGATTTTAGTAAAATGAGGGGGAAGGTAGAACGAATTCTAGGATGGTCACGTTTGCTGGATCAGCGGAATAATCGCCGCCGCGCACTTGTTGTGTATTTCCGATAGTGCTGAACGAATTTCACGAATAAGATGTTGTTTGCGAAGTAAGTGTTTTTTTTAGTGGGTTTTCGTGATTTTAAAGAAAATAATTTTTGCAACCAAAGTGCACTGCAGTTTGTCTTTACATTACTATTTTATTAAATAAATTTTATTTATGAAATTCATCGATATTTATACATCGTATAGCGAATACCTATACGGTTCAAAGAGCTGTTTTTCTTTTTATTATATTAATTAAATTTATCGTTGCGAAAATCTGATCGATTTATTCAACCATTCCGATTACCAAGTCACCGTTTCTGAACGGTGTCAATTCAAATAAACGTAAATAAAACGCTCGCTCAATCCGTTTTCATGCCGCGAAAACAATCGCCAATTAATTCTCAAAGCTCAAGAATGTTATATTCAATTAATTTCCATCGCGATCGCATACCCCTCGACATTTACTATATCAATATCCAAATCGACTCGAGCAGTAAAAAAAGAAGAAAAAAAAACTCAGCGCTCAACGTCGAAGTTGTAAAAACGCGCGATATTCTTTCTTCCTTCCAATATATATTTATATATATGCATGCTAAAAGAAGAACAAAAATTTATGCTCCTTTCAGCGTATAGCAGCGGCGGTTGTTGTTGTTGTTCCTTCCCGTGACGCCATATCCAGAAGCTGCTGCTCATGTCTTTTTCCATGCTGAATTTTGACTTTCCAAAGAGGCAATGTACACATACACACACACATACACGTACGTGTATAACGTTGGAACGGAAATTTTTTACGACGAGAACACAGCTCGCCTACGTTTTTCCTGGTGCTTCGTATAGATCGCGTTGTTTGTGAGTGATAGTTTTTCGTTTGTTACTGCGCCGAATGGTATTTTTATGGCCGAAGCTTATGTTTGTGTATTTATTGTGATGCGCCAATGCGATCGGGATGAAAAGCGACACGAGACTTGTACTTGTGTGTGTGTGTAGGTTTTGTTTTAATATAAATGTAGTATATTTTTGAAAGTATTTGAAATAAAAAGATAATTTTAAATTATATTGACTAGATTAAGTCTGAATGGTTAGTTTGATTGAAAATGATGAAATTTATTGATCTATTTATTATTGGATTATTTAGAATTTTCTCAAAGACCACTGAAACAAGATAAATCTTTGTAATAAGACGATAAAATAACGGTTTCTGTTTATATTTTATGCAAAGAAAATATTAATAACATCATTTTTAAATTACTGGAATCTCAGTAAATTTTCAAGTCAGCTAAACCAGACATTCACTACATTATTCTCCTTGTGTTATACAACGAATTACCATCAGCCAAAAAGAAAACTGTATTCAATAAAATTATCCTCACAAATCTCCACCCCACAATTAACCTTTTCCCCCCTTTAAAACAAAACATCTAAAAAAAATCACTTTATTCCACTACACAATCAACCCACGAACTATTCATTTCCGCAAAAGAACCGTTTTAATTTTTCAAAAGTCCGGAGCCAAGTGACAAAGGGTTGCTACTACTGCTGCTGCTGTGACCATCCAACCTCAATGAGAGGGAAAAACGCGCTCGCTCGTGTACGGCGGCGCGGCTAATTGCAGCACTACTACACCGTCACCCCCTGCGCAACGTTCGCGCACGCAGGATTTCCGATTCTCTTTGTCATTCAGTTTCACTTTTTTCCGGACCGTCAACGAACGCTGGAACTCGGCCCAGACAAAAAAGGTGGAGAGAAAAAAAAGGGTGAAAGTAGAAGGTAAAAAGGTTTGCTCGTTTTATTTTTGGCCCTTCTTTTCAGGGGGTGGGTTTAGGTTTCTTTTCGCTGAATTTTTCAGGTGAATTAGTTCGAGTGGGTTTGTGAATATTTCATTCGCCTGTTTTGGCGTATATAGAGAGGTAAAGAAGTTCTGTGTGTATATAGTGGGTAATGGGGTGGATAAAGGTGGACGAGGAATCTTGGAGGAAGGATTTTTTTGAGGAAAATTTTTTGCTATATACGCATAGAAGATTATGGTCTTAAGCTAGCCTTCTTCCTTTTCTTTTTTTTAACGAAAAGGAAAATTAATTTAAAACGCAGGTGGCCAACAGATTATGTTTTATCATTGCTGCTCTGTATTATTAAAGACTCGGGAAAGTCCAGAATAAAGTTTATAAAAATCTTATTTTAGAAGTTTTATTATTATCTATACAATATAGATCTATCTTATTATATTTATACAATATTTTTCAATATCCTTTTCTTATATAAAGAAACAGCTATATACCACTAACTTATATATTTCATAATTAAAAATGCACTTTCATTATTAAAACTGACGTTTATTATATTTAAAAGTAAATTAATTCAAGCCACTTCATTACTTTCTACCACCGCACAAAAGCGAGTGGAATTAAAACAATCCATTATTCACTTACAACCCTATACATTCAAATCCATCATGAATAATACATATAAAAAGCTAATAAAATTGAATTTCACCACTGTACATATCATGCAATTAGACAACTCTTCTCAATCAGCCTCTCCACCACACTCATCTCACAAAACGCGGGCCTATTACAGAAACCACCTCCTCGAAAAGCAGCAGTCTATTACACTATATATACGCGTCGGTGTATAACTCAACGGAAAAGCGCTAAAAATATACGCATCGCCGCGGGGGAGCCTTTTACCGACGACGGTCAAGTGCACACACGCGCGCACTTGGCGATTTAGTTATTAGGGGGCTGGCCCCCCTAGGGGGAAAGCACACGCGGTCGCAATTTAGTTACCTCGTCGATTCGCTCGAACGTTCTTTTTTTTCTTTTTTTTTCCGAGGAAGTCGAGAGTAATTTAGTATGGTCCTGTTTTTGAACGATAGGTAATAGGAGATAGGATGATTGGCGATGTTCGGTTGAGGTGTAACATTTGTTCCGATGATAAGTTCAGTGTGGACGATGGGGAGCGATTATGGTGTCCTTGAGAAGATGAATTTTTTTTATTTGGAAGGTACTAATTCTTTCGTCACTTGAAGTGAAATTGTTCGGTTTAATAAGGTCGGTTGTAAGGTCAATTTTTATGTTATATAGAATTTGAATGTAATTTTCTTCTACGTTTAATTTTATTATACACGTATTCTAAAATAGTGATATGATAACAGTAACCAATTTTATAAACATAATACATATAATAATCCCTTATTTTACTGTTAATCCAAACCTCGTCGCTATATACAGCAGATTTGCGTTACGATAATCTTACAACGGTAGTTTTACAAATTTCTAAACCCAGCTTTCTCACAGTATATTTTCAGATAAGCGGGTTCAACACATCGCGTGCGCATAACAGTTTCTTAAAAAGTAACGTCTATTTCTTAGCCCGTAGTTTCAAATTAGGTATACGCTATAACTACACCCAATATTCTTTCCTTCTATATACCTTAATCCAACTCACTCGTTTGGTTCCACAATAAAACCAATTAAATTATACCTATATATAAACATTTTTCTCTATACACCTATTATTCTAGAAAAATCCTCATTCAATCAGCGAAAGCTTCTCCTTCACTTCACAACAGCAAAAGACGCGAGTAACAACCCCTGATGCGTGTTACGCGAAAAAAAGTCTCTCCTTGCAGAGAGAGTACATATAGACTGCACACTCTTGCACGCGACGTACAAAGGACACTTCCTTCTATACCGGTAGTAATCCTTAAGGCACTATACTACTACTACTACTACTGTCTTTCACACCTTATAAAATTGTACAAGCGCACGGGCCGGTGTACTATAACAGGCAGCTTGTTATCGTTATAGCTTTAAAGACGCGAACTTTGCATTGTACTGTTCGAGTCGGCACTTAGCCCCCTTTTTTTTCTGCTAACTCGTTCACTATACACACATACCTTTTATACAATAAAACGAATGGAAACTGACGAGGGGATGCAATGCGAGAGAGAGGGAGAGAGAGAGAGAGAGAGAGTTCATTAGCGAATCCTGCGCGCGCAATTATACGCGTTGATATAATTTTCCTGACGTGCAAAGACGCGCGCACACGCCAGCAATGCAGGTGTAGCAAGAGAATTTCATTCTTTTGTTTGCTCGTATACAGAGAGAGAGAGAGAGAGAGAGAGAGAGAGAGAGAGAGAGAGAGAGAGAAGTGGGTTACTTTTGAGGTCGTTGAATTCGAGGGCGTTTTAATGATAACGCGTGAGAAAGAGAGAGAGGGAGAGATAGCAAGCCGTTGCAACTTAATGGAGAGGAAGAGTGGCTGTATAAAGTCGCTTTCGTTAGTGTATAATGAAATTTGAAGAAAAAAATCTCTGCCCTGCTTTCAAATGATTTTTCAAGAGGTTTCTTTCATTGTGGTATTTTGATCAAATGTCAATATATTACATATACATATATACGTATACATGAACCCGATTTTAATAGTATGCAGTATGTGATATGCGTATATATGCTTCGATATCATTTCTCCTTTCTATTAAAATCATATTCGCAACCCTATATACATATACATATATCCGCAATAACATCCGTTCGCATCATTCCGTACTCCAACCCTACACCCACCATCTCTCTCCTCTCTGTTACCTAACTTTTCCAAAGGTGCGTCAATACTTCCTCTCTAAACAGTTCCCCTTTCGAGCGTTTCACCCCTTACACTTTAAAACTCTCTAACTTTCGAATCCACCTCTTCCTCCTCCTTCCTCTACTTCTTCTTCTTCTTCTCTACGCCGAAAATGCAAATACAAGTTCGTCCCGTTAGTGTGGACGAATGAGAGAAGAAAAACGCGGACGCGCTCTCGCGAGAAACGAGGTGACCCAGGTGTATATATACGTGTATGTATGTGTGTATGTATGTGTGCAGTCGCGCGCCGCTCAGAGCGGCTAGCCCAGTTTCCAGGGGGCATAGTGGAAGGGGGAGAGAGATAGAGAGAGAGAGAGAGTCGTCGCGGTGGTGAGAAGCGCAAGGGGGCGAGTCTATCGGGCCGCGCGCACGCGGAGAAGGAGGAGGAGGAAAGAATGGCACGGGCGAGTGTGAGGTAAGGTGGTAGTATATAGTCTGGCGAATGTATATGTATAGGTATGTATATGTATGGAGGGATGCGCTTAGATGTGGGGTTGATAAAAAATTGACTATGTCCTTTTTTTGAAAGATACTTACATTGAAATCGTTTATTTTTTTTTTTCTTTCTTTTTTGGTAAGGTTCCGAAGTGGTAAGTGTGGGTGAAGTAGGCTTGCAGGGAGTAGAATGTTAATCGTTTTGCAAGTAGAAGAGAATGAGAGATTTTTACTTTGCAAATGGGTATATACATATACACATACTTTTAAAATATATAGATATATAAATATATACTCGGGTTCGGTTCAATACCGTGCACTTCCCCTATACAATCTCACATGGAATGTCTTCTTCGATATCAATATATTCGTCAATTTTCTCGTATTTCAAAATGTATTTTTCGTTATTTTTAAAACTGTAAAGTCAATGTACCCTACACGATTTATATATAAATAAATAAACTGAACTAAACAAGGAGAAAAACATTATTTTCGTCCGAATTAAAAGCACTTACCGAAAATAACTCCTTTCTCGTACTCACGTACCCGCACCCTTTCCTACAATTGTATGTGTACAGTGTACATACACAAACACGTACGTGGTTTGTACGCTAGAGCAATCGTAAATCTACAAGTTGCAGTTCTATCTTTATTTTCAATTTTGTATCCGCGACGATTAAAAGAAAAAGACTAGACAACATTTTATCTAATATTAACATACTGAATTTACTCGCCCGAAACATTTGCATTGGCTTTAATTAAAACTCTTCTACATCCTCCCTTTCCTAATTGCACTTCACACATACACAAGCTCGCGAAAAATCCTGCGATCACATTTACGATTCACCGCCTGTTTTAGCCTTAAAGAAGGAGTAAGGAAGAGAGAAAAAGAAGGGACAATGGGCACGCGCGCGAATAATTAAAAGAGGATGAGAAAGGAAGAAGATGAGGAAGTTTAAGCTGCTATACGCGGATAGAACGCGACCCCGTTTTTGGTTTCGGATTAGACGGTGGAGACGATGAGATTTTTTCCCCTTTTTTTTGAGCTAATTGTCGTGGTGAGGTTGTACCAAAGGGTTGAGACGTAGAAGATGAATCAAATGAGGATTTGTGTGTATTCCTATAAAGGAAAAAAGGGAAATTAAAATTCACGTATATGATGTATGATAGGATCGATAACAACTCATATTACATTATATATTAATTTCATAGCTATAATAACCATATAAGAATTATTTACAGTGAAACCGAATCTATATACTGGCACTCGTAAGATTAAAAACGGACTTTTATACCCGCAGGAGAAGATAAAAAAAAAAGGAAGATATATACGCTATAAGGAGACTTTACACTGACAGTACCTATATGTGCTTTCATTCGAATAAAGAATTCTGCGGGTATTACGGCGAGTGCGTGTGCATATATGTCGACAGCGTCGGGCATTGTACCAAATTTTCGCAAATGTTGTCACAAGGGAACGGGTAGTTCATGTTAAATTTGAAAAGAGCAAAGGTATATGATTATGCGGAAAAGCAGCCTTTCATGAGATATGAGTACGAAATCGTTATATACTAGAACCTTTTCTTTTTTTTTCGTTGAAATGGTTAGAAGGAAATTTTTTAATTATCAGGTTATATTTCCATTCAACTTATAAATCCTTTATACGGGTTAAAATAACTTTATAATAACCGAAGTAGAACATTTATCGACGAATGTATAATGAACCTGATTTTCTTTTGTTACATGTCATAGCATATTCTTGAAATTACAACACGTATACCCCTTGGTATTACATATTTAAATTACTCGGAATTCCTAGTTACATAAATTATGCCTCATCCTTACAGTTACATCCACGTCTACGTTGTACATCAAAATACATAACCATATACACAATCTACATAACACCTTTACATATTACCATAAATCCTACACAGACAAATTCTCTCTCCTCTCCATATACGATATCATTTCTTTATATGCAAATATCAACTTCAAAGCACACATTCCACCCTTATATCTACACGAGACACAACCTGTCACAGCCAGCTTGCACGTACACGTTGCATCATCACCTCTTCTCCCAATTATACCTTGCTCGTGTACAAAAACACTCCTCTCTCTCTCTCTCTCTCTCTCTAACCCCCATCAAAATTCCGCCCGCTCTTATCCTAGCGCCTCCTCTCTTACACCCGCTAATTACCCAGTACCAGCAGCAGCAGCATACTCTCAAGAACCTGCCACGTGCTGCTTTCTCCCTCTCTCTCCCTCTCCACTGCATCATCACCATCACCACCACTACCCCTCGACCTAACCTCAAACCCAGCAGTAGTATAGCAGTAGCAAGCTTTCCACCTCTCTTTCTTTCTCTTTGCACACACCTCCTTCTTATATATACAGGGTTATACTATATATACGTGACGGCGCGTGCGCTTGTAGGTATATATGTATACCTTACTCTCTCTCCTCTTTTATCGAGCGGCGCCTGCGCCCTGAGCTCACAGCTCTGCGGGCAGAGAATGCGAGGAGCGTGCGCGCCGCTGTTCTCTCTCTCTCTCTCTCTCTACCACCCGTGCATCATCATCATGTGCAGCAGCAGCAGTAGCAGTAGCTCAGTCTTGTCCGCGCTCCGCACCGATCGTCGATCGTCCCAGCCGAGCGGACTACTACTACCACTATAACCCTTATACCCTTAACAGATACATTGTGTGTATAGATATGTATATGTATATATTTAAGGTGAGGGTGTAAGAGGGTTTGATGGAGTGCGCGCGTTATATTAGAGACGAGTGTATATTTACTGTGTGATGGATATGTAAAGAAGAGGAATTGATGTATTGATACTAGTGTATGTGGTAGCAGCTGATTGTATAAAGCGATTGGTACCCAGTATAGCGAAGAGAGATATTGTAGAAGAAAAAAAGGGTACCAGGTGTGGACCAGGTTTTTTTTTCGGGTATATACCCGCTGATGATATTCTGAAGAGATATACCGAGTGGTACCTCAACCCTATAATCCCTTGGAGAGTAAGAGTAAGTTTATGTAATATGTAGCGTTGTTGTTGTTATTGTTGTTGTTGTTGGTACCGGGACCAATAGCCGTTCCTTCGTTAGGTACCTATATAGTATATGTATCGTTTTGGGGGTGTATATGCGAATAGTTTGATGATACCGTATTTTGCAGGTTAATTCTTGTTGTAACGAGCTGACGTGGCTTTATATACACGTGTAATATATTTGAAAAAATAATTGTTACAAAGAAATATAGGTATACACCGATAACGCGAACTTTCTCGACCCGAGTTAACTTTTTTTTTCTTTATTCGCTATAGTCACGTGTATACGTGGTTACAGTCTACATTTGTCAAAGTCGTATGCACGAGTATAGTAGACTATATACTTGTAGTTGTGCTGTAGAAATCATTATATGTCTTTATACACGGGTTTTCAGTACGATTGTTACCATTTGATGGCTTGAATATGTGTGGGTATATGGTTCCGCCTTCCAAGGGGGCAAAGATCGCGGCATATATGTGTGTGTGTGTGTGTGTATATATATATACACACACACACACACACACTGGTACTAATTTGATTTAACAGCACACGAGCGCGTGAAAATAACCGTTGACCGCGTAGAATACACAGAAACATTTAATCTTCATCGACAACAACGACGAAAGAAACAAAAAAAAGGCCACACCGTCGTTCGGCGCAATGGCTGACACCGCTGTATATATATACACATACATACACACCCCACGCGTCCGCGCGCGCCGTTTGATTGATGTCGAGTAAAGTACTTACTGCTGCAGCACTTTTATTTTATATATATATATGTGTGTGTGTACATACGAGTACGATATTTCAAGGGAGTTACAATCATTCGTAAATTTATCGTGCGTTGAAGGAAAGAATCCGCACGACTTGATCCGCGTGGTTGTGTAATTTGGGATATATATATATATATATATATATATATATATAAGAATTGTCGTTAAATTGAAGGGAACAGCGTTCGTAACTATCGCGTGCGAGACTATTATAATATACGAAAAGTACCACTACTATACGGCCATTCGCAATATCTCGGTTCTTTGTTTTTGGCAACTTATACATGCGTCGTCCGATTGCAAGGGTATAACGTAAATTTTTCTTTCTCAGCTCAAGGTTATATATTGTTGTATCATGATCATACGGTCGCGCGTGTGGCGACATTTTTCCATGTATATATTATACGTATAAGTGTATAATCAGTGACGCGATGCAAGTGTGGAAGTAAAACGATATCATTAATATTATTATTATAATTAATTTCCATGATTCGGAGCGGGGGGGAATTATATGTTCGTTGATACGCGAACGCGGTTGGTATATATATATACATATACATAATTTATTCGGGAATCGATCGGATTGTTAGTGCTGATGTTATCTGCTCGGATACGTGCATTTATATTTATACGGTATACACAGTTTGTGTGCACACGCGTGCGAGATTTTCTTTTCGACTTGGTGTTAGGGAAATTTTCTGATTTTCAGATTAGGTGTAATTGATTTTTTCCTAATTTTTAGGTGGTTATCGTATACGCATAATATAGAAGATAAATTGTATGTGTTCACGTAGTGATATAAGCGTATAAATGTTTGAGAGATGAAAAAAATGTCCACCCGGTTGGTGGGCGCGTGTGCTTAATGTGATGATTGTAAATATTTATTGAGTATATACTTACGTGGATAATTTCTTTTGGATTATATAGGATAGCTCGATCGGAAAATATACCTATGATGGTTCTCGCTTTGATCGTGGTAAAAGTTATATATACATGAGGAGAACAATTTTGTATAGTAAGAATTATACTTTTTTTTATATGTAATTGTGAGGTAAACTCATACATTTTTATAAAAATTTTGTAATTTTTACTTAATGCTATATTTCTAGTAATTTTTACTGCATTTATAACAATTTTTACTAGGAAGTATAGTAAATTTTTTGATAATGCGAGTCTGTCCCCCGGTTTCAATACAGTTTAGTAATTTTTACTCAAACATTTCTCTCCGTGTATAGAAAGCAATTTTTATCATAAATTCTAATACTTTTCATGAGAAGATATCTCTCATTATTATAATGAAATATAATGAATTATATTTACAACAAATGTTCCAATAATTAGATATAAGACTTAATTCACAAAATAAAAGTAAAAAATACTCTTTCCATCTGCACGCTACTAAAAACATCAGCAATCCAAAGCACAAAGTTCACAGCATTTACATCCTCAATCCTTTTCAAATCCTCTACCATCGTCCAACTTTACGAAAAAAAAAAAGATTTCCATACCATTCCAGTCCAATGAATTTATTCATAACTGTAGTACACACACATGTATACACAACCGCCATCGTCGCAGAGATTCCCTCCCTCCCTCTCGATCTAATCTCCGGGGGTTATAAATCCACTCTCGGCTACGTCGTGCGCTCATCTGATTCCATTACGCGCAGCGCGTACTACGCGGATATATATGTATAACTTTTTTCTCTCTCTCTCCCTACATACACGCGTTGACCGTGTCTACACGTGTGCTCTCATACAGCGTGAGAGAAAAAGAGAGAGAGAGGAAAAACCAGCGCGTGTGACTTTAACGCTTGTTTGTTTATCGAATTCGATTCGTTATTTGTTTGTATGCAGCAGCGACGCGTATAGGCTGGGTTTTTTTTATTACCACGGTGAAAACATATATCTTGATTGATTAATTGTTCGTGATTTTTTTTTATTGTACACTCTTGCGATAAGGATTGCAGGTAGCGTATAAGGAACTCACGGTTGTATATATAGTATACATAACTTCTAAATGCAGAAACCAAGAGCAAGAGAGAGAGAGAGAGAGAGAGAGAGAGAGAGAGAGAGAAGGATTAGGCTATAAATTGTACTATCTACTCTCGCTGCCTTTAATTAAAAGTATTTAATTAGCATTTAATTCGGGAAATAAATTAGGCTAATTAACTTTCGCTAGCACATGGGCTGTTAATATTTATCTTGCGTACACGGTGCGCGTCTCTCTCTCTCTCTCTCTCTCTAATCGTCGTGTTTTATCGAGACGACGAAACATTTTTATGCACATTTTTTTTCATGTTTATATAGTAGTACATCATCGCTATTTTCGTACTCATAAAGTTCGCGTGATATGATAAATTATCTTGTGTGTGTGAGCAAAAAAAAAATTTTATAATTATATTCGGTTCGGCGAAGGGACATTTGTTTCTCCTGAAATGTGGGTGTAACCCTTTGAATTATTTTTCAAGCCTGAAAAAAATCTGTCAGTTTATTTATTATGATGGATTGTATGGTAATGATGAATTAATAGGTTTCTTAATACCAAGTGAATTATATATATACTGTGGTAAATGGTGGTCACCTAAAGTACGCATAATTCATCTACTTTTATCTCTAGTAATCAATTCTTGTTAAAAAATTATTCTTCCAAAATTCTGTATATATATATCATTTGTATATTCAACTCCATACCCATATAAAATTAACACTGAATATATCCATATACCCTCAAAATCATTCGCACCCCTTCGTTCCGAAAATATACGCATACACGATACCTTTTCCCCTCACCATAAACCAAAAAAAGAATCTTCACTCTTCTAATTCATTCGTCGGGTACCATGTTGGGCAATCCATTTCACAGTCTCACACCTATATACCAACGAACCAACCCCTCGTTTATCGCGCTCATTCGCTTCCCCTCTTATCGGCATTACCACGGCTTATACCAGTAGCACGTGTAGCTTTTAGGCTTTCGTATCTAAACGATTTTCGCGTTATACGATATATATGTATAAGTGATCGCGAAGGTAAATTGTGATTTGTCTTTTGATAATTGACGCGTGGTTATATGTTTAATTTGGATGTCACGGTTTACTGCAGATATAATTATGGTGGGCGAATAATATACATGAGGTTATAGTATATAGTATGTCGTGTATATATGCAGTAATTAGAATATTAAACAAAGGTGCAGGCTAAAAACGAGATTCCAAGAGGTTGCGCTATCATTAATGCTAATGAGCGAAGGAATTAACTGATTCAGCAGTGGAAGCTTCCAGCACTTTTGGCACAGTAGTAATTTAATTCTTGTACCTATCGTGTTAGTTAAAAAGGTTTTACTATGAAAAATTAATAATATTAATCTTAACTGCATATTTTTTTTCAAAAAGGTAATAAAAAGTACTACTACTACTACTACTACTACACATAACTATACCGACTTTATCAGCAGACATCAAATTTCCATACCAATATCATCTCTCTACACCATAAAACCCAAAAATCATCCTTCCCATTAACCACATTTTCACGCTCTAAATACGACAAGCCATCCAGTACCAGAAGCATATACACACCCTCGTCTCATAAAAATTTCCATTCACTCTCTCTCTCTATATATATATATACCGTATACATCCCCCAGCGTATATGAACCCTCACTTCATTGACAACGTCGTAAAAGATATATTCAGAACCGTCAAAACGCGAAAAATCGATCTCTCCCCCTTTCTCTTTAATTAGTCAAACAGTGTGATATCCCTTCCTCTTACAACTACACTCACTTGCGATTTCAATCGTAGCGAGAATTAGCCTGAGGGGTGAAACGGAAGGAGAAGTCAAGTGCTATGCTTTGCGTGTAGAAAAATGAAGAAAGAGGGAGTAAGTGGCGGAGGGTAGTATAAGAGTGTCTCTATTATGGGTGTGTATAGCTACGAGAGAGGGGTTGATTGATTATATTACGGAACGGCGAAGGAGATTCGTGTATGTGTGTATATATATATATATGCGGAATGGGTTCAGCGACTCGCGTGGTATAAAGAACGTCGTTTGCGTTAAAAATGCAGATGTATGTGGCGCCAGGATATACATGTATATACATACTGGGTTCACTTAATAATGCCATTATAGAAAAGAATACATTAATATTTAATAAGAACTAATTTCAACCCCGTTATACATATTCAATTATTACATAATAAACCTCTTATACCTACCTACAAAAAAAAAATTTATCATCTCTAGAACAACTACACTCTCGACCCTTTCCTTCCACTTATCATCGTTGTATGTAGTCCCCTACACGGTCGTATATAATCAGTCCAACTCTCAAGCTCTACTCTTGCCTTCCGGTCCGACGGGCGCGACCAATTCGGGATTCCCACTCATGCCGCCACAGCGACGGCGTCGTCGTCGCGTGTCAACAGACGCGCCTGTGTCTATATACGTATATATAATATAGGTTCGAGAGTATAGGGGCAATCGAAAATCAATGGGCCACTTTTCCTACCGCGAAGGTATGTGTGATGTGTATGTATGTACAATTGTTGAGATTTTTTTTTTTTATTTTCGCGTTAAGGTGTGGTGAATGGTCGTTATGTAAAGGTACACGTAGTGATGTAGTGTAATTGCGGTTTTTTTTTGTTCGTAATTATAGATGGGACAGGGGGTAATTTGAAGTTATTATTGTTGTTGTTGTTCTTTTGCGTATTATAGATCATATCAAACGCCATTTTTGTGAACGCGATTGATAAATGTAATAATAATAATAATAATTATAGTAGTAACAAGAGTAGGAAGAATAAAACAAATAAATTTTATCATAGTACAACGATGCAAATCTATACTTCTTATATAACGTACAGTGTTTTACCCTTCTGACCTTCTTCTACACATTTGACAGACAGACAGGAACTAAGAGAATGCAAAAAATTATCACGACAGAAAAATGAGCAAAATTCGGTCCTTCCTAATATACCAAATTGAATAATTCTTAATTCAATAATCCTTGCACAAATATAACGTATAATATAACAGAAACCCTTACAAAAGCCCGCGGCATATCATAATACATTCGCCCTCTCGGTCGTTATATTCCTCGTCGCGAAACCGTCAAGGCCGTCGTAATTTTTTTTTTGCTGCTACCTACCTACATGACTGACGTGTCTGAAAAAGCAACTTCTGTAGTTTATACACGAATAATGAGCCACACGTCGACGGGTAGAATTTGATTGCCCTCGCAGTTACGTGTTTTTATTATACACATATTTTAAACAATCGTTTATCGTTGATGATGGTAATAGTAAAAAGCAATGTCCTACTGATTTTTCTTCGTGTCTGGGTAGCGAATTATATCGTATATAGTAATCTACCGTAATTATACGTGAGTTTGTTATATCGATTGTGGTTGAATATTAATTACTGGGAAAAAGGAATAAACTGCGTAGATGGTACCATTGTATACAAATTTTCAGGAAAGCTCAACCTCGTACACATATATATACATATATAGAAACGCAGAGTCAGCAGTTCTATAACCTCGGAAATTTCGGCCCTATCTACGAAAATTTACAGCCATTGCAATACTCCGCTCTCTAAAATTCCACAACCACGCGCGCTAACTAATTCGCCTGCCTACTCTCATCATCATCATCTACTATACCACTACTACTACAACAACCCGAATTCGTGCTAGCGCCTAATTAATCCAACTGCGCTACAAGAAACCGTAGAAAAAAAAATCTTTAAATATAT